>JAPSGF010000036.1:941919-1119452 GCA_035772895.1 Perdix hodgsoniae | reverse complement strand
CATTTTTCTTCCTCTTTTTTGCTTACTGACATTTGTTCTCTCTTTCTCTCCTTGTGTCATTTTTTCCTTTCTTCATTCCTTTCCTTCCTTCCCTTCCTTCCTTCCTTCCTTCCTTCCTTCCTTCCTTCCTTCCTTCCTTTCTTCATTTCTTTCTTTCCTTCCTGTCTTTCTTTCCTTCATTTCTTCCCTGTCTATCCTCCTCCCTTCCTTTCTCCCATCCTCCCTTTTCCCCTCCTCCCTTTCTTCCTTGCTCCCTTTATTTCTTTATTTTTCTCTTTCCCTTTCATTTCTCCCTCCTTTGAAGCCTAACATTTGTTTGTTCCCATTTGCCAGTTAGGTTGAGAATTTCCAGTTAAAAAAAAAGCCCTGAGGTTGATAAGGCCTAGCACGAATAATAAATAAAGGCAATGTCAGTACCTTACTTTTGCAAGTCAGTCTTGAATATATATCAGAAACCTTGAGAAATTAAAGTACCTTTAAGCAGAATTCTGGTGTTTTTCAAATTAAACCTCAAAAAAGCACTATTAACTTTACACTTAACGGTCAATTGTTTCATGTTTACTTTATAAAATAAACAGCAGACATTTAGTGGAATCCTTACTTGAGTTCTTACCAAAATGTTAAGGGGCAAATAAAATACAAATCTAGAGATTAAATGCAAATGTTTATCACAAAGGTTTACAAATGCATGCAAACATGTATCAGTGACTTAGTATTGAAGGGAAGCAGGACTGGAAATGATTTCAGTATTCTCTCAAGTCAGGAGACCGATTAGGAACTGTGGTCTCTGGTACAGGTGCATATTCCCTACCTCCAAATAGCATTCTGCAATTCTGTTTCCATAGTATCACTTGGCAACAAATCCTGAAGAGATGGGGAGAGACCAGAGTCGAGTGTCTGCTGGTACTATCACAAATAAACATGATTTCCTTAATCTTCAAATGTCAAAAGAAAATCTAGAAATGTTGGGCCAGGCTGGCAATAACTGTTGTTGGTTAAACACTTGAAAGTTAGGGTTTCAGTAAATACAAGTCAAGGTTTTTTTTTTCCTTGTTTGCTCTCCCTGTCTCCCTCCACCTCTTTTCACACCAAACACTTCTCTCTCCAACCCAGTAGCAAGCTGAATTATTTTTGTTCCTGTTTCAAGAAGTTCTAGCAACCAATTTCAAACTTTAATAGAAAGTAAGAAATGAGCAAGGGAGTGGGCAGGTTGGAATTACTTCTTGAGAGCAAGTTTGCAGAAAAGTGTTTGGATAACTAAATTTATAAGATCAAAACAAACAAATGGAAGGTGATCTTTTATCACTTTCTATGTCTAGGCAAACTCTTTACATGAAAAAATTACACTGGTTTTCTCTGAAAACCAAGGAAACTTGGCATTCTTTTGAAAGCCTAGTATGAAGTTATGTTTCACTGTTGCCGGATGAAAAAAAAGGGAATGGAGCAGTATGTAGGTTGGTTTTCCCCGTTAAGAGAAGGACTAATACAACCTTCATCTGGAAAGCAAATGAGAAACAAGAGTAGAATTTGGAGGATTGAGTAACCCTTGTTAACAGTTACTGGCACTGTATTTGACTCTAAATGAGAACTGTTGCATTGGTATGTGTATACAGCCCCTGCAGTTACACTGCAGAGGAGGGAAAATAAAGTTGTACTATCACTGTTTAAACTAAAGTCTGTTACTCGTTTCAGGAAAAGAAGCAATTTGGTAACACCCATGAACCAAGATTTAAAAATAAAAGTCATGAGATGATTCCCCAAAGCTTCCAGCCTTACACCCACCTTTGCAGACCTATTTGAATGACCCGGTGTTCCAGAACTGTCAGAGCTCGTAGTACCCTTGAAGTGTACTATGCCTTCTGGTCCCTAGCCTTCATTGCTCGGAAGGTGGATTGCCAGTGCAGGCATCCCATGAATACATTACGAGGAAGCATAGACCTTACTTCCTTTCTTGGGCTGTGACCACCTAGGAGGGCCCCTAAACCTGAATATAAACCCCAGAATTTGAGGGACATAGCACAGATGGCAAGGGAATACTCCTAAGTCACTGCACAGCTCCTAAGAGGAGCAGTTTATTTTGAAGAAAAGCTACCTTACTAGTTGTTTGTCATAAATGAGATATAATTGTTCTTGCTTCAAAACAGTGAAAAAGCTTCTTCCTCTTGGTCTCTCCTATGATGCTCCTATGTCAGGCAAGATGGCAGTCTATATAAATCAAAATTTATATAGCCTTCCAAACTTCAAAGCAGGTGATATTTTGTATTACCATGCCAAGGATAGAATACTTTGGAACCAGAATATGTCTCCCTGCACGGGAGGATGCCAATGAACTCTCTCCTTCGTAACAGACGATAAATGATTTTAGTATTTATGCAAGTTGTCTGCCTTCAGCTAGAAAATCAGAATTGGCAAAGTTACATAAAGTAATTTGCTTGTATAGAGATGTCAATGCATGTTATGAACAGTCTGAGACTGCTGTGCTGAACAAAGATATTCTTCAGTTCCTTATGTACTGGATAGTACTCTGCTCTCCATCATATTTGGAAAGTCGTGGCTGTCAGGTGAGGTCCCAGATGACTGGAGGAAGGGTGATGTCACTCCCACTTACAAGAAAGGAAGCAAGGAGGATCCAGTGAACTAAAGGCCAATAAGTCTCACCTCTGTGCCTGGGAAGATCATGGACCAGATCCTCCTGGATGACATGCATGATTACATGAGGAATGAGCACCTGATTCTTTATCAATGACATTGATGACGGAATTGAGTGCACCCTCAGCAAATTTGCTGATGACACCAAACTGAGCGGTGCAGTTGACACAGTGGAAGGAAGGGATGCCATTCAGAGGGACCTCAGCAGGCTAGAAAAGTGGGCCAGGGTGAACCTGATGAGGTTCAACACGGCAAAGTGCAGAGTTTTGCACTTGGGCCAGAGGAATCCCAGGCATCCATACAGACTGGAAGGAGCGGTCCTTGAGAGCAGCCCTGTGGAGAAGGACCTGGGGGTCCTGATGGATGAAAAGCTTAACATGAGCCAGCAGTGTGCCCTTGCGGCTCAGAAGGCAAATGGTATCCTGGGCTCCATCAAAAGAGGGGTGGCCAGCAGGGACAGGGAGGTGCTTGTCCCTCTCTACCCTGCTCTTGTGAGGCTCCATCTGGAGTGCTGTGTCCAGGTCTGGAGCCCCCAGTACAAGAAAGACAGGGAGCTGTTAGAGAGGGTTCAGAGGAGGGCCACAAAGATGATCAGGGGACTGGGGCACCTCCCCTATGAAGACAGACTGAGGGAGCAGGGCTTGTTCAGTCTGGAGAAAAGAAGGCTAGGGGTGACCTCATTGCAGCCTTTCAGTACCTAAAGATACTATAGACAGGAGAGGAATCAACTTTTTCAAAGGGTAGATAGCAGCAGGACAAGGGGAAATGGTTTTAAGTTGAGGGAGGGAAGATTTAGGTTGGATGTTAGGGGGAAGTTCTTTACAGAGAGGGTGGTGAGGTGCTGGCTTGTGGATGCTCCATCCCTGGAGGTGTTCAAGGCCAGGTTGGATGGGGCCCTGGGCAGCCTGGTCTAGCATTAAATGGGGAGGTTGGTGGCCCTGCGTGTGGCAGGGGGGTTGGAGATTCATGATCCTTGAGGTCCCTTCCAACCCTGACCATCCTGTGATTCTGTGATTCTGTGATTCTGTGATAGTGTTGTGCTCTTGAGCTTGGCAGATTAGGGCATTAAGACAAATGAATTTGATTTACAACCACAGAGAATCTGAATCATAATTTTCATACTATAAAACTACAGAAGAGATCGTTTATGTTTTCTGTCAGTATTGTTTTCTCCAGGAAAGCACAGAATAAATGCAAATTGTATATTCTGTGAAAATGTTACAATGTCAAAAACAACAACAACAACAAAAAAAAACCAAATACCCAGACAAACAAAATCAGCAACATGTATTACTGCTTTTCTTTATCAGTGGTTTGGTTTGATTTTAATAATATTTAACAGTTTTGTTTGATGAAGCAGAACCATTTGGACTTCATAATTTGACTCAATTCATTAAAGTTGTGCCATACTCTGTTGTACTATACTGAAGATGAGATAGGATAAGTGGTACTGGCCTTAAGTTGCACCAAGGGAAGTTCAGGTTGGATATTAGGAAAAATGCCTTCTCTGAAAGAGTGGTGAGGCAGTGGCACAGGCTGCCCTGGGAGGTGGTGGAGTCACCGTCTCTGGAGGTGTTCAGGAACCGTGTGAATGTGGCACTGAGGGACGTGGGCAGTGGGCAATATTGGATGGTTGGACTAGATGATCTTAGAGGTCTTTTTCCTTGAAAACACTGCTTCTTTCCTGCTGGCTTAAACACAATAATCAAGACAAGAAGCGAACATACAGAAGTTAATGGTATGTAGGCAATATGCTAATTGATGGTGCTTGAGGGGTGTCAGGGGACCCTTTCACTTTTGGGTGAAGACACTTGTCTAGTCCGAGTTGTCTGCTCTGGTGCTATTAGAAAGCAGCAAACCCACAGCCCCAGCTTGCTGCAGTGCTACAGGCTGTGTAGGGGCTTACAAGGACCACTGGCAGCATTTCCATACCTCAGAGCCTGACTTGTGCCCATGAGGCTGTGCCTTTGTCTGTTCTTATGTCAAAAATAAAATCTAGCAAACTCTAAAACTGTGTCTATTCTCTAGGTTTTTCAGTTCCTCAATCCCCACCTGTGTGAATCTAAGTCCCAACCCCAGGACCACAGGCTCATAGCAGCATTGCTAAGTATCATCCCCTTTTCTGTGAGTTTTCTCTTTGGGGAAGCAATCTAGGAGGGGGTCAGAAGGGAGCCAAGGGGTGGGCAAAAGCTACACAGCATGGAGCAGTGGGAACCACATCTGATTTTGCTGTTTCAGGCTCTTCTACTTAGCAGCATGCCTAGATAATTCCTGCTTTGCTTGTGTTTTTTAATCATCAAAGATTTCTTGTAGGACTGAAAATCTCCCTCCTACGCTTGTTAGGTAGTGGAACAACCAGGACACTTTTTCCTGATCCGCTTCTGTAGTGCTGCATCCTGGACAGTGCTTGCAGCAGTCATCCCTGAGACCTATGCAACAGCACCCAGATCTGTGCCTGGAACACAATGCACAAAGACGCTCTTCTCTGGGCAGGAGGTTCACTTGTCCTCTGCTTGGTGAAGACTGTGTGAAATTTACTTTTGAGCTTACTTTCAGTGGGGCAGAGTCAAGGATTCTTTTCAAGTTTCTTTCTCCTTTGTATCTTTATTAAAATGCACACCCTATCAGTGCTGGCTAGAGCTGCCCACAAGCCTTGTTAGCTTGCTGGTGCTGCATCCTTTCCTTGTCTATCGGGATAGATAGTCCTGGTGATGAGTGCAGCCTTACTGGGGTCCATTGGCAGTCCTCATAGTGCTGTTCCTCCAGCCAGGAATGCAATCTCTATTGCATGGAAATGGCTTCTGTTAGATTTGCTGCAGTCCTTGGAGGCTGAGCTTCTGTTCCATCTCATTCATACTTTGGGTGACATCAAGGATGTGATATTTTATAACTCCTTGATACTATTCTGAACCATATTTCATTTGTGCATGCCTTTATTTCTTTTAGTGGGAAACAGCCCTTCTGAGCCCTTTTTTATATTATGCTGCCTGTATATTTTCTTTTGGTGCTTGTAACCCTGTCAGACACCTTACCACCTTGTGCAGCTCTGTCCAGTTGAAAATTGATTATTGCCATTTGTCTATTAATATTGTGCCACAACATTTTTCATTGCCCCTGTGAATAAGCCCCTTCCCTCTCATGGTGCCATCCGCCATCCTCTTTGCCCATGCTGTGCACCATAGTCTCGTGTCTGTTCTTTCACAGACAATGCAATTCATTGCAATTTCTGTGTCATTTCCCTAATGTTAGGCCCTGTCACAGCTTGAAAAGACATTCACATCATTTTGCTCTTCCAGCATCTCCCAGTGCAGCCTTGGTTTGCCCTTCCACTTGAGGTGTCTCAAAGCCCAACCTCTGGCCATCTTCAGTCTGTCCTGGTTGGCTTACTTTGCCTGGCAAATTCCAACTCCTTCCCCCCGAGTCAATATTGCTTCCTGCAGTAACATCCCAGGCTCTGTCCCAGACAGTAATTGCCTGGGCAGGGTCTGCTCCTGAAGCTATACCTTTGGCTCTGCCACATGAGGGCAAACTTCCCTTTGTGTATCCTATTAAGAAACAGGTAGCTCAGACCTGGCAGCCAGAGCCAGGACATCTTGGCCAGGCATGGTCCATCATTCTTGGTCCCCCTGAAAACTGGGCCTGCGGAACATCCCATACTCTAGAGAGAAACTCAGATTGCTCTTTTTTAGAGTTAACAGTGGATTACTGTGCTTTTCTCAAGTCCAAAGGTGCTTGAATTTATAAATGTGTGTTTATTGTCTTCCTGTGCCTGAAGTCAGCCTCTGATTTATGCTTGCAGATTTAGACATAATCTATAACAGAAGGAAAGATGTTCTTGTTTTTAATTTAGGGAGGGAAAAAAAAAAAAAAAAAAAGAACACTAAAAATCGTAAAAAAAATTGCACAACTTGCCAAAACCTCACTCATGTCAAAACCCATAAAGAAATCTATTTAATTTCTTATTCTAGGCTTACTGTGTGGTGGAGTAATTAAGTTCACACGTTCATTTGGACTGAATAAACTACAGTGCTCTAAAGGAGCTTCACAAGCTATTCTGCTGAGGATAGCAGGGGCAGAGCATCCAAGGACCAGGCAGCAGTGGTGACAAGTTAGCACCTAGTGCAGGATCTCGGCCTGCACCAAAAGCCACAGAGAAGTGCTGGCTCCAATTAGGTGAGGATCTGGCCTCTAGGCTTTCTCCTTCTATCTGATTTGAATTGCACAAAGCTGCAATTCTGACATCTGTCTGCATGTACTATGTGAAAGCTAGGGTCTGCATACAGATGAACACGGACATGTCCTTGGGCTCTGTTCCCACCAACTGCAGGAGTCCCTCTGAGTTCAGAGGGACTGAACTCAGAGGGACTCATGTGTTTGGAAATTACAGGGCATAAATTTGGGCACAGTCAGGAAGCAGCCTACAGGCAGAGCAAAAAAAGTGTGGTCTCTGGTTGAGTTCAAATTGGTGGGAGTTTGGATATCCACAAAGCCAAAATGTCAGTGAATAGGCCAAAATGATTGTGTCTGGTGAGCAACTTGAAAAGAGGTATTTAAATGCACAGGCTCTGCAACCGAGGGCACAGTCTGAGCATCCAGCCATTCCACTGTAATGACTTTCGTCCTAATAATAACTTAAATGGTTTCCTAAACATTAACTTGAACTTGTTCAAGGGAAGGGCCTTTCTTTGGTTATAATAATTTCACGTGAAATACAGCATGCACATTGGAAGGTAACTAGAGTGAATGTCAATTATGAATCACCAATTTCCTGCTCTAAATAGCATTTCTTCTCAGCAACTTCACTTACAGCAAGCTGCCCTGACATTTTAACCCAAACTGTTCAGCTGAGACTAATACTCACTTACTGTTTCCTTTTTAAATGTGAAGCTTTGTACGGACTGTCACAACACAAAACCTAGTGGTGAACAAATTAATTGGTTTTAATTTCTCATAATAAATAGCATGCACAAAATATTGCTTCCAGTTTGCCTATTGCATTTATACTCCAAAAAAAATCACTTAATGGGGGTACTGCTAGGAGGTTGTAACATGTTAGAATCTGCCTATGTCTTCCCAGATCATTTTTTGGTGCTATAGATGAATTTGCAGGAGTGTTTTTGGTCATTATAGAAATGTTCAAATCACACTCCTATCTCTGATATTCTACTCAGGAAGGTACTGTTCCCTTGTCAACTAAATGGAGATACTCACGCCTTCTGAGGTTGTTTTCTCTTTGTGATTCTTGCAGATTGCCCTGAAATTAAACTACAGCGTGACCCACAGTGATATGCAAGCTGCAAGGAGTCCTTAGAGTCTGACTTTCGCTTAGAGACAGTGCTTAAAACTGCATTTAGATACATTAGCCTTCAATAAGTACTCAGGCAAAACTGCCCATTATGCCACTGGAAGCTGTTCAGGACTTTTTACTGATCTCTGATCTCTTCAGGAATGTGGAAAACAGGAAAAACAGCAGAGTTGCTACAGTTTGTGTTTACAGATGATGAGACCAAATTTGACACCTGTGGTGCATCGTGTATCATCCACATGGGTGGGTATAAATGCTGTTGAAGCATGGGAGAAAGTGCATGGAGAAGAGGGACCACCTGTAGGCTATATTCCAAGGTCCAAAACTCCACATGGGAAACCTGAGGGGCCTGACTGAAAATCCTTCTGGAAAAAGACTGAGGTGAATAGAGTCAACTTTTAGATGTGATTTGGAGATCCCATAGGACACATCATGACTGTTCTTTGATACTCAGATAAGCATCTGACAGGCAGCAAATCTTTACAGAGAGATTCTTTCACCGACAGATGGGAGAAATACCCTGCAAACTGCACACTGCACATCAAGTGTCATTATCCCACACTGTTTGACACAAAACTTTCCTGCAGCCTCAGGGAAAAAAAGCATTGACCTATGTACAACTGTGGATATCTGGCAGGTTATACAGAGAGAGCATATGCCTACAGGATAATTTCAAGCAGCCTTAAATGTGAAATTCATCTGCCAGAACCAAGCCATCCAACAGCTGGATTGGTAAATCAGAACTCTTGGCATCTTGGCCAACACTCTTGGATCGCTTTGCTATTAAAGGTGAGAAATAGGCAGTGTCAAATGTGGTTCCATCTCATCCTAGCATCAGCAAGTGAACCATTCTTTGGGCAGAACCTATTCCTGTTTCCACTGACAATAAGAGAAGCCTAGAGTGATCTGCTGAGTCTGAGGTCTCTTAACTTCCGGGCAGTGAATCTCACAGGTGTCTGTGGAACAGACTCAGGCAATTCTATCTTCTAGCAATCGGAAGGTAGATTAAAGGCTTATTTACTCTCTTATTCTTTATTTTGTCACAAGATCGTCTTTCTGGTCTGTCCTCCCTTACCTTTGTTTCTCCCATTGGCTTTACAACCAGCTGGCTGATTTCAACCAATTTTACAGCAAAGCAGAGATTTTGGAGAAAACAATGTTTCTTGACAAATTCTTGGATATGTAAATAGGCACAGGTTCTTTCCCCTAGACAGTAGTACTGCTGCATCCTATGCCTTGCAGAAGAAAATTGAAGCACACGTGGTTCAGAAGTTTGACTAGGTGAGGAGCTGTAGCACTCTGGCTGGTGAGTGGGTACTTGCTAGCCAGTTAGGCTTCTTCCTCAGTCCCTTCCTCAGTAGTCAGGCAGCAGCTTTAAAAAGAAGTTGAGATTTTTGTGGAAGGAAACAAAGGATACAGCTGAGGCGAAGTCAGACATAACATGTCCTCAAGAGATTCAGGGGCCAGGGAGTTGAAGGTAATGTAATGGCAAAACTTGAATGGGCAAACATGAAGGATGTAGGGATAAAAATGTGTAGAAATCCAGACTTCTTCACTTCTCCAATATTACCTGTTTATTGTGTATTTGTAGGCAGCATGTTGCAAGAGAGCCCTCCATGTCCATGTCTTGCACCTAGTGCTTGCTGAAGGCACCAGGGGACACCAGCTTTGGGAGACATCAATTTTGGGTCGGTCGTAGCACAGAATCAATTTTCATGCTTGTTTAAAAAACCCTGAGTATATTTTCACATTATTCTTTATAGCTCCCTAAATAGAGGAAGCCTTGCTATAATAACGTAATATGTATAAGTCACGGAATAAACACTTCCAGATACTCTTAACACACATTCATGTATACACAAAACAAGAGGAACATTTAAGTTGTAGAAGAAAATAGGCAGTTAGGCATTTAAATATCTTGCAAAATGAATCTGAGGGAATACATGGTAGGATAACTTAATACATGAAAAACAAAAACTACCTGAACAGACATTTGTGCTGCTTGATCCTGGGTTGTTGTAATGGGTATATAACTTTATGTACCAGAATTATTAATTATCTAATACCTGTTTGGATTATTAAAATGGTAGAAATTAGTTTCCCTAAAGGTCCTTTTCTGACAGTACATTTGATGATATGAACGTCTGTTATCCACTGTCTGAGAATGCAACAATCACACATGGAATGTTACGAACTGGCTGCACTGGAAGATCTTTCAAATTGAAACATAAGGTGTCTTTTGCTGCAGAATTCTGAATACTTTTCATTCACAACAAGTGCACTCTGTAGAGGTGAAACTCTACTCCTTTGAGGAGTCAATACGATGCTTGATGATGTCAGTGGGACAAAGAATTCAGTTCTACTGAATTGCGGGTAATGGTAGCATGATCCTTTTCTGCGGATGGACATAAGTTTTGTAGGTGTGTACCGAGGTGGAATATGGAAGCAACAATACTAAGAGTTCAGGTTTGCAGTGCATTTCATGGGGAGTGAGTGAGTAGATGCCGGTAGAACTCTACACAGGGGTAAATTTCTTTCTCTTCAGAACTATAGCCTAAGTCCTTTATCTGATTTAATTCTACCTATCTAAAAAATAGGAATTTAGTCTGACTGTCAGCAAATTACTGTTTGTTGCTCACAGGGAGAAAGACTGTTGCTGATGATTACCTGAAACTATCCTGAAATGAAAGCAATTTGGGATGGGAACTTAATTTGCCATTGGAAGGGCCTATGCTCACTTTTCAGATGATAGCTGCTAGGTGAGAAAAGCTCCCCTTGAAGGGATCTCTGATTAAAATTGAGTTGGGAGCAGGATATCTTATCAAATATCTGGTCATTTCATACGTCTAATCATCTCTGAAAACGCATCTCTGATCTGTGCTTTGCACTTATTCTATTTTAAATGACTATTTTTCTGGGAAGGATTAAATTACAGTGGTTGAGAGAAGATGAATATTTATGAACGATTATGAAAAAGTTGTGGGCCATAGACAGGAAATGGACATGGCTGAGCAAGGACCTGCTGGTCAAACTGAGGGATAAGAAGGAAAAATAATACGCAGAGGAAGCAGGGATAAGTGGCCTGGGAAGAATATAAGGTAGCTGTCTGGACATGCAGGGATGGAACCAAGAAAGCCAAGGTGATATGGAAACAAACTTGGCAAGGGATGTGGAAAATTTATTTAGGGTTTATTTAGATACATCAGGCAGAAGGGACAGGCGAAGGACAGTGTACTCCATCTGGTAAGTGAGAAAGAAGAACTTGCTTCAACAGACACGGAGAAGGCTGAGGTACTCAGGTTGTTCTTTCCCTCAGTCTTCAGCGGCAGTCAGTCTTCCCATACAGCTTGTATCCCTGAAGCTCTAGGCGGGATTTGAGAGAGTGAAATCTCTTCTTACTGTAAGAGCAGAATAAGTTTGAGACCTCATGAGACAGAACATGCACAAGTCTATGGGGCCATGCATTCTAGGGTCCTGAAGGAACTGGAAGAGACCCTGGGCAGCCTGATCTGGTAGGTGGCAGCCCTGCTCACAGCAGTGAGTGTGGAGTTGATAATCTTTAATGTGCCTTCAAGCATAAGCCATTCTATGATTTGATGACTCTATGATTCTATAGTTCTTTTGGAAGGAGGAGGAGGCGTTAGTTTCTACACTTTTGTTCTTTCGGTCATACTTCAGTTCATTCAGATTACAGATGGGAGTGTCAGTTTGTAAGTCGCCAGCCTATGAAGTTAATTAACTGCTGATTAACTTCCACTTACTGCCAAATGTGGTCTTGAAGTTGAAAAAGCGAATGCAGTTGTTGTTGTTGTTGTTGTTGCTGTCACATTTGGTCCAATATATGTATATTTTCCTGTATTTGGAAATTGTTGTAGTGACAGAAGCCAGATAAGCTTCTCAGAAGTACCATTGTTTGACATGTAATTGCTAATTACTGAGTATTTAATGTGTTTCGCACCCAACTAGTAACTAATAAGAATATTCTCTCCCATAGATGACACAAACTAAACAAACTATGCTGTACCTTTTAGAACTCAAGAAGTGTAATTTTCAGTAATTTTCAAAATTGAAAAAAAATTTTCAGTGTGAGTTATCTACCGTCTCTTGGCAGATTTTGTCCAGAAGCTGCTTGCTGTGTCTTTTGTCTTGGATATGCCAGGTCCTTTATGTGAGCAACCAGATATGCGAGCCACTTCTCTTCTCATAGATAAACAGAGACAAGTGGACATGGCAGCTGAATGACCGAAGGGACAATGCCTTCAGTTTAACAAGCAGGTGTAGGCTAAATTAAAAAACATTGTTCTGGATAGTCTTTTTAAGGTAAGCACAGTGCCAGATTGTGGGTGGCATTTCAGCCTGCCGCTCCAAGTGAGTGAAGATGATGCTGAGCTCAGCCATCATCCACAATGAGTATCCACAACAAAGGAGGCAGAGAGCCCATACAGACATGGTAAGCAAGAGAAGCCCAGGGTTGGCTAAAGAGGCAAAACAACATAAGCACTGAATATGAGGGGAAAACATTCAGGAAAACTCATGTCCTAAGGAATTGAGTCTTAAGTGGATCAATTTTTTATCCTGTTAGCCAAACCTGGCTCTGCAGCAAGGCAAGCCAAAGAATGTCTTCTTTATTGTTTCCATGATGCTTACTCATCTACAAGCCATTCCCCTTTTAGATTATTCTATTTTTAAGGCATAATTTCCATCTGTTCTTTGATCTAATACTACATAAGACATTTAGTTAATAACATCATCCATCAAATACCAACTTTCCTTTAGAGTTCAAACACAATCGACACAGGACCCCGTCCATCTGCTGGCCAGCGCCTCTGAACAGATCCAGCTTGTGAATGGCCAGCTATGTCGCCTATTTTTTAATTAACCAGCTAAGGTCTGCTCTTCCTCGTGCTCCGTACTGCCTTGGGACGCCTAGGGGGCACTCCAAAGGGAAGGAAAACATGCTCCGCTATGGGAGCCAAAAAAGAAGTTTAGTGCATCCAGAACTATGCACAGGCAAACATGTTTGGGATGCTCTCATTGTAAGTAGGTTTCTCCACTGGATGGAGTCTGCCTTCAGCCTTCCAGGGCATTCATTTTCACATAAAAGACAATATTTGTATAAAAGGTTTGAAGGAAAGCATTTTCAAACATTGACATTCTACGGAGGATAGAGATGAAAGAATGTTAGCTAGACATCTTAAATATCTCAGCCTTTGAGAGCACATGAGGGTCTATTTGAGAGAAATTTCAGAATTTGGGGCTGATCATTTGAAGCAGCTGAATTGCAGATTTGCACACAAATATTGATACAGAAAACACTTGTCTGCTTACTCAATTGGGAAGCCTGAGAATGTCAGATGATTTAGGTGACCAATTGCAGTAGAGCAGCACAGCTTGAATTTAGGATATCTGAGATCAATCACAGCTCACATAAAATCTAAAAAATAATTCTCAGAAAAAGAAGGAGATTAATGAGTAACTCAGTGAAAAAGCAGTTTCCTTGTGGATATTTTCCAAGTGCAAATACATATAAAAATTTCTAATTATTATTTTCAGATTATTTTCTTAGCTCTCATTACTTCACTGCACTGTGGTTTGCTTTGTCTTGAACACAGTGTATTTATTTAGAATGGAATTTTATTCAGGATTTGTATTCCATTGTCTTACATGTGCCCTTGCATGCATATCTCCAGATCTGAAACAATAACAACAACAACAAAAGCCTACATTTCCTTCTATTCGTGGGCTTGCCAATAATAAGAAGTCCCTGCAGAGGGGAGCTTGGCTGGTGGCGTTTTGTGATTTCTCAGATAACAAGAGCTTTGCATTTCTGTGGAATTCCCATTTGCCAGCGAGCTGCTGCCGCTGCCCTGATTGATATATGACTGCAATGGCACTTTTCCATTTGACATTCTCTCTCCCTCTCTCTGCCTCTCTGTTAAACAGCCCTAACTTTTGTGTGTTGCAAATATAAAAGGCAAACCATGTGACAGAGGGACAGCAGAACAAAAGCATTTGGAAGCAACAGGACCTCTTTTTAGCTCTCTGAAGAGCTGAAGGGAAGGAAGGAGCAGAGCATTTGCTGAAGGTAAGCACACAAATAAGTTTCCTCCAGGTTTGAGTGTTTCATGGGCTTAAACTCAGCACTTTAATCTGACAAACACATGTTCTCTGTGTGCTGTCTTTTAATTAAAATGTGATACTGTAGACTGGGCACAGCTCTAGTACCTGTCTCCTAATCCTGTCTTTAGATTTGTCTTCTGCCTGAAAGATGCCAGTAAGCAAGCAGAGAAGTAGCACAGTCTGAGCAATTTGCTTAAACTTTAACTTTTGTGAATGTGCCGGGTTCCTGTTTGCACCACTGGCTGTCACTGTATGGCTTGGAGTGAATGGACGAGCTGGGTGCTGCCCCAGTTGTTCTTACTGCCATCATTGGCTTTGTCCCACTGTAGTGGGGAGCTACGGATGCAGGCAAGCCTGCTACTTTAAAACTGAGCTGTTTACTTTTATTGCTACTTATGCACAACCTTCTCTAGCCAGTCATCTGCTGGAGCACTCAGAATAATCCAAAACAACAGGCAGTATTTATTTCTAGCTTTGTGTGTCACGCTCTATGGGAGCACCCTTAATTTGCACGTTATTATTTATCCAAACTTCTGGGAAGCTTTACTACAGCCTGGACAGCACTGGCTACGGATTAGGCTAGGTTTCATACCCATCCTTGATTGGCTGAAGCCTGTGAGGGAAGCCGTGGCGTTTGCCTTTGCCGTAGCCCCGCAGGGTATATTTAGTAGGTAGCCGACCCTCGGCACGACGCGCCGTGCGTGTGGCCGGGCGGGCGGTCGCTGGGGTGGGAGGATGCTGCGCGGGACCCCCGGCCGCCCGCTGCGGGAGGGGGAGGCTCTCGACACCCTGAAATCCCGACATGCCGGGGCATCGAGTCGCTGTGCGGCGGTGTCAGGGGACGAGCATGGCTGTTCTCTGCCTCTCAGGGAGAAAGGAAGAGTTTTGCTGTTGTGAGCCAAGAGATAAAGCAGTAGAGCAGTGTAAGTGCAGTCCTCTGGAGTGGATAGTGCCCTGAGAGAACCCCGCTGAGGAGGAAAGCCCCATCTCTCTGCTGAGACTCAGGTAAGAGAATTCAACCTATAAAAGTTGAAATTGATGGGTTCAGTAGCAAAAAAAACCAACAACCTGAGTAACAAAGACAAGCGATGTGAGGAGCAGCCTCAGTTGGTTGTGCTGCATTAGCTAAATGATCCAGTGTCAGTAGAGTGACTCGAAATGAAATGTGTGTTTGAGGTGATAATTTTCTTGTGACAGATACAATTTTGCAAGGCAGTGTGTGTGCACTGACTCCTCTGTGACTGTCAACCAGATTTCTTATCCTACCCTGAAAGCTGATTTAAATTTCTCCCATAGTGTCCCCATAATACATCCTATTTGTTTCTACCTCTGACTGATGGCACAACAAGTGACTTGCTAAAGTTTCTGCAGCTCTTTACAGGTGAAAGAACAATTTTTTATTGCTAAACATTACAGTTTCTAAGGTTTAGTGACTCTGACCTAGTCACTGTCATAGTCACTGGGAGGTGAGGACTCCATACTTAAGATCCTTACGGGCACTTTCCAACTTGGGTTATTCTATGATTCTATGAAATGCTTATTTAAAAGCACCAGTGGGTACAAACTTGTTCCAAATCAGTTTCTCACTGTAAAATTATTTTCTACTGGAGCAACCCGTATGTCTGGTGCAGGCCAATGAATGTGGATACAATAATTACGGTGCTGTGGTTATTTGTCCTTCCTCCAAAGAAAATCTATGTTTTTGGATCTGTCATTTTGTTTTTTTCCTGTTGAATTGCTAATGATGCTCAGTTTTGCCCAGACTGTGAGACCTTATTCATATCTGTGAGCAGTTATGCACATGAATAATTCCCTTGACTTAAACAGAACTATTTAGTGAGTAATTACTTACCAGCTCGAATCAGAGGTTACCAATGTGACTTGTACCTTGATGTTATTCATGCTGGAGCAATGCAATCTTATTTGCAATATTGGTTTAATAAAAATATACGGTAAGATTTTCCAGTTACAAGCAAATGGGGAAGGAACTGAAGATGTTTCCAACTTACAAAGTAGGAAGAAATTTAATTTAGCTGAGGGATATAATTAGAGGCTACCTCTGCTTATTCTAATTACAGTCTTGTTACAGACAGCCTTGTGTAGAGTTAGCTGTAGCAATACCCCAGGTAGCCACCAAACCATGGCTGTTCTCAGCAACAGCCGTTGACCCCAACAGAACAACCCCTAATGTGCCGTAGAGGCTTAGGCAGCACATAAATGCTCTTGCTTGTTTGAGTTGCCAGTGCTGTAGTATCTCTTACCAGGGTGACTGGGAGGTGAACCACCTTCTTGCAGGCTGGTGCTGATGCCCACACTGACTTTTTTGACAAGGAGTCCTTGTGGAGTTGAATTCATTCCCCATTTCCCTGGGGCCACTGCCATCCCCTTCCCGATGCGTCTGCTGCCAGACGCACTAGGAAGTGACCAAGATTGTTCTTGAACTTTGGAGGGAGCTGAAGACCTATGCTGCAGAGCTTGGGTGAAGTCACTGAGACATATGTTTTAGCAACAAGTCCGGAAGATCATTTATTTAACAGAAAGTAGAATTTTAAAAAGATCCCGTTCCTCCCAAACAATACTATTGTAATTACAACTACCAACTACTATTACAAATAGAGCAAGTTCCTCTGCCTCCAATGTCCTGCTGAGTACCAGGAGGTACTTGCCTCTCTGAGGTTTGGAAAAGTTTTGCTACATGAGCCTGCACTGCAGTGCCCTGTTATTTGAGTAATCACCTCTTGAGCGTGGCTGGAAGCGGCCACATCAAAGCAGAGCACAGAGACCCCGGGGCAGACAGCAACGGGGGAACTTGCTGCCATGAAGGATTTTTTCCCTAGTCCCCATCAACCGAGCTCTCAGAGTCCTGAGAGCTTACAGCCCTTCCCAAAACTCTTTAAAAATAAAACCCTTCAGACTGCAACCCTCCCATACATATTGAGTCCTTTTGCCTAGCCCTGCTCAACTTTTGCCCTTGTGATATCTTGTTCCATTGGATCACTGTGTAACCACGTGTTTCTTTTCATCAGTGTTCAGCATGCAGCAACTCCACTCCTTGCCCTTCCCCACACCCTGGTATCTTGGGATAGGGGTGAGTAGCCGTGCCCACTTCACCTTTTTTTTTCTGCTCTTTCCTTGTTTCTTGCTGAACAGCCCTCATGCAAGCCTGTTGGCAAGAGAAATGCTGGATTGCTGCTGGGTTAGCTCAGCTGTCTGCCTCTGACCAAGAGCACCCCACTTTGCCCACACTTCTTTGCAGGCATATGAAGAGATGCTGCTGTCTCTGCTGGATATGATCAGCTGTTATTTCCTTTTTATATGTGTCAGTGTGGAACATATTAAAATTTCTCAGCAGTGGTATGCATGGAATCCTTCTGATGCCCCACCTCTAACTTAGCTGAACAATAAAAGCAAGGTTGTAGTAAGCCTTTGAGCAGCTGGCGGTCTATATATTCCTTCTTTTTTCACATAATCTAATTCAGACGATTACCCGGGTAGCAGTGGCACTACCACTCTCAGACACCAACATTTCTTGTTCCTTTTGTTGGAATTTCACTGTGTGAATTTCACAGAGATCCCTCCTACCATGGGCAATTCCAGCCTTTCTTCTGGCATCCCAACATTTGGCTGCTGATGCCATGGAGACAGCGCACCCAGGAATTCCACTGCGTTGCTGTTCTTCAGCTTCTCTTTGTTATTCTTCTACCTGCATCAATCACTGTTATGGCTCACGCTTGTCACATTTTCATGCCGATTGTTACGGGGCTGCAGACATTGGTTCAGCAGAGGAGGCAGCACAGGTTACATTGCCCTTTAAGACATGTGAGTTGAAGATCTGAGTTAATGCCTCCACTCTGGTTTGGCAAAGGTTAAGCATACCATGGCAGTGACAATCGCATTACTGTCATAGCAGCACAGCTCAAAGAGAGTGGGACCTAGGGGAATGCTGTTAGATGACATAAAATTGCTACCATGAGCCAAATGCTTAGGTTCTGTAATTAATCGAGGTGCATGGCTGTTAGTCTGAATTTCGCCTGTCTATAAAAGAAGAGAGGATTTTCCTACAGGGAGTATTTCTTTCAGTCATGGGCTATCTCCAGCTGCATAGCACACTGCTCGTCCTGGTGGCAGCGATGTCTTTGCTTAATGTTAAAGAATGAGAAACTCATTCCTGCATCTAGTGATAACTACAGCTCCTCAGTAAATGCATTAAAGTAATCTCTAATCATCAGACAAGCAGTATAATGAAAGCCAGAGAACCAGAAACATCCACTGTTTTGTAGCACACTCCAACAGGTAAGAGAACACATGCCCGAATGCCCTAGACCTCTCAGCAACTTGTAATTTGGCCAAGAGTCATTTTAACTTATGTTGGGTCATAAGACTAGCACAGAGGTAATTACTGAAGCAGATCCTATAGCTAATGCTCAGCTGGGAATATTTGCATGTGCCCAGCAGCCTCCAGCGTGCTAGTTTCCTGCTGGGAGAGATGGAGGCCTTTTGAATATAGCTTGGCTCTGAACGTGAGTGGCAGTGCCATTCAGCAATGTTTGGATGAGCAAGTGCAAAGCCGGATTCCTCCCTGTTTCCATCTCCAACTGATGATCAGGACTGCTCTGTAAGACACAAGATTGAATAAAGAGTCCAAGGCTGGCATCACCTTGCCATTAAACAGTTCTGCCTGCTCTGGGTCTCATTAGAGACAGATCCTATGCATGCCTCTAATCAATCTATTTAAAGTTTCCTAGACACAGCAAAAAGAAAGAATAAAAATACAAGCACTCTTTTGTCTAGTACTAGCTATTCTTTGCAAGTGTATTAAAAACCTTTCTCCATTTTTGTCCCTGCCTGTCTGCTGGCTGGGCGCCAGCCCACAGCACCCACTAGACGTTGTTATTTCAACTGCCCAGCAGCATTGGTAGCTCTCCCCCCTCTCAGCTACCTGGAGGACTGAAAACACACTTGGAGACTTCAAAAGGGGAGTGAAACTTGGCTTGCTCAAGTGCTGTTCAGCAAGAATTGTTCCATCTCATTCTCCTGGTCCCCCCACTGTGCCCCCACTTGTGGGGCCCTGCAGAGCGTCCACCAGAGCTCCCTGCTCCAGGGCCATCAGCAGCCACGAGTTCTTCCTTTGCATGTGCTGCAATTACTGACCATTGTTTCTTATGAATTACCGTGGTTTTCCTATTTCATTTTCTTTTTCAGTTTGCTTACCAGCACAGGTATTTTTCTTCAGAAATACTAAAAATTTAGCAAAACCTCAGAGCAGAAAATGAAATGTAGGCATTTTTCCACTAGTGTGTCTGACATTTCTAGCTAGTGTCCATTTTCTCTTCTTGGGTTTTGAGGGACAGTGCTCTGTAACTGCTGGCTGGCAGGCCATAGAGCAGAGCAGCCCTCAGTAAGACCAGAATATGTGCTTCCTCTTTGTGGACATCCAGATAAAGAGGCTCAAAGCCCCTTCTTATGAGCCTGTTATGTATGACCCATCCCTGGATGGGGATGGGCCCTGGGCAGCCTGACCTCGTGGGTGGAAACCCTGCCCATAGCAGGGGAGTTGCAACTGAATGGACTTTGAGATCCCCTCCATCCTAAGTCACTCTATGATTCTGTGATTTATTCTATTTTCATTTTTGTTGCTTCCTACCTTTCTCATGCTGGTAGCCAGGAATCTCCAGGCCTTTTCTTCTTGAATTGCACAGAGCTGCACTGTTTTTATGTTGTGGGCACACACATCCCTGTGGCTTCTTCAAGGCTCAACCCTCAGTGTCCCTGTGGGCTCCCAGTCCTATGTCCCAGTGGCCACTGCATAACTCCTTTGCCACCTCTGAGGCAAAATGGAGGGAAGAAATCTGTCTGAGTGCTGTGTGGAGATATTTCTCTAACATTGCAATGGTCACAAAATACAAAAGTATTTTGAATGCACATGTGGCAGGCCAACTACTTCATTGGCAGAAAATGGCTGCAATAAAATAACACAATGAGAAGAAAAGCATATTCAGTAACAAAGCTAAAGCAGACACAGACTCTTATAAAATCTCTGAGCTGACAGCAAGCAAGATCAGGCAGAGCATGTTAGGTTGTCTCTACTGTGAGATAAACCGGTCTATTAAATTGCTCAAGTGGTGATCTCTATGATTTTGTCCCACAATTATGTTACTCAAGCAGTTTTCCATGGCAAAGTGTGGAAGGTGGCATTGCCTAGAAGCTATCAAAATGCTGTAGAGCCTGGAGGAGGCCTGGGAGCAGATCATGTAATGTGGCTGCTGCACACTGGTTGCTCATCCCCACCTCCCATCCCCATCTTTTTTCATGGCCCTTTTCATGGCAGAATCATAGAATGGTTTGGGTTGGAAGGGACCTTAAAGTCCATCCAGTTCCAACTCTTCTGCCATGGCGAGGGACAACTTCTATTAGACCAGGCTGCCCAAAGCCTCATGGAATCTGACTCTAAATGCCTCCAGGGATGGGGCACCCATAGCTTCTCTGGACAGCCTGTGCCAGGACCTCATCACTCTCTGGATAAAGGATTTATGCCTAATGTCTAATCTGAATGCACCTTCTTTTCAATTAAAGCCATTGTGCCTTTTCCTAGCACTACATACCCTGGCAGATACTCCCCCCCAGTTTTCCTCTAGGCCCACTGTAAGTAAGTACTGGAATGCCACAATGAAGTCTTCCTGGAGCCTTTTCCTCTTTAGGCTGAACAAACCCAGCCTTTCTTCACAGGAGAGTTGCTCCAACCCTCCAAGCATCTTCGTGCCCTCCTCTGGATCCACTCCAGCAGCTCCACTCCTTCTTGTGCTGGGGACCTCAGGCCCTTGCTCACTACTTCAGGTGGGACCTCATGAGGACAGAGACATGCAGTCACTTCCCTTGCCCTGTTGACCACCACTTAACACAATTCTAGTTCAGATCTTAGCAGAGTGCAAATGCCCCAAATATCAACTCTTCTGATCTAATTTTTTCTAGATATGACAAAGTTATCAGAGAATCCACTTCGCCCTCATAAAGATCTCTGTGGCATTTTTCTTAGAACAGCAGCGGTAATCTAAACACAAACGCACACATTTAGTAACAGTTTTTAAGGGCTGGATTTTGGAGAAACCGAGTGGTCTTATAACTGTTCTGTTTACGTAACTAATTGAGAATGAGGGAACCACATGGCAGGTTCCAAGTAATTGTGTTTACTAAATATGCACAACACGCAAGGACGGGCTTAGTTATATATACACACTGCTGCTTCAACTGGATTTTGGCAGCCTCTGGAACATGAAAGACATTGAGTGAATTGAGCTGCATCATCATCATAAAGCAGGAGTATCAAGAACAAAAAATACTCCACAAAAGAAGGCCAAGCTGAATATACGTGCATGCCTAATTCACAGGCTCATAAGCAGGGAACAACTAAATGGAAGTACACCAGAAATGAGGTTTTCCATTGCTCCCTTCCTATATTCCAGGGTAAAAGCTGAGCAGATCCAATAGACCTTTGGAGAATCCCTTGTTTCTTTATTTTTTCCAAGATACATAGCACAAGAGAATTTCTGTTTATGTTCTCTCAAAGCAACTGACTAAATAATTCCAGATGATGGAATTTTTATTCTGATCCTAGAGCAAACCAAAAATCTCAACCTCCTCTGCTATTTAAATTATACTGAGACTGTGATTAAAATGATCTTTATTTCAAGCATTCAAAGAACTGGTAATGATAACACAAAGTTGGTAAAATAACCTTAACTCTGCCTCAATATTCATGTATGGTGCAGTCTTAGATTGAATGTTTGCATCATCTGGCTTTGGGATGGCTTCCATTCTTCCCTTTACTTTTTAGGTAACAGTTGTAGCAGTTCTCAATGACAGCTGTAATTTAGCATGGTATGTCCATATGAGTTCCAAAAAAGCAGTTTTAGGGAAAGTGCACTTGTAAGCCTATTATTAACAACACATAACGTTCATATCAGTGAATTCTGAAAGAATGGAAAGCAGTGATTTTCATTCATTCTTTGGCCAAATATTTTTCGTAGCTGATTTTCATCCTAGGAATATGTAGTCACCACTGCGTCTTCTTCTTTATGGGATGCTGTAAAACAGAAGCATTTCACCTTCCTCTTTCTTAGCTTGGCAGATTGACTGCTCACCACAGTTTTTCAGATAAGAAGAAAGTGGGAGAAAGGTAGCTCCAAAAAAATAAAATAAAAAATTGATCTGAAATTGTTGATTTTGACCAAAAAAGTGTATGTTCCAAATGATGTAGAACACAAAATATCATCTTTAAGTGCATCTATAACAATTAATGATTAGAGGTGTACTTCTGCTTTGAGACAAACGGACAGACAAATGTAATTCCTGATGCCACATAACGTGTAGTATTTTATAATTTCAGACAGTGTTGCAAAAAATAATGTTTTGTATTGTTTTGTTTTCTTTTGTTATGTTTTAAATAAAATCTGAGTACTAATTTGAAACGATATCTCATGGCACAGTTTTAGCTGGAAATGGGAGTGTCATGCCATGGTGATGTACCTGGGTGAAAATATTTAGACCTTTTGGAACCAATCTAAAAAATGTTTTACTTCTGGTCCAAATACACACTAACTTCTATATGTCTACATATTCCTGTGAGGTATATATGTTTTTCTACATAGCTCAATAATATATGGTATATGTACTTGAGAAATGTATGTGTATACCTCACATAGGCATGACGGTAGATACTGGAGGTGCAAATGTCCCAGTGTTGTCTGCAGTCCCATCATCAATTCCAACACGCTCATTTTGCCAGTATGTCCATCAGCAACAAATCACAGCTCTTTCACAAAAGATAGGTCACAAAAGTCAAAAGGATGGTCTCTTTTTACTAACAAATAAATATAACACTCTGCTTGTGTTCTATTGGAGTTTTATTACCAACCTGCACTTCATTTCTTTGCCAGGAAAGTGTCAGGGAAATTCTAAAAGGCTGTGAGTCTGCTAAGACTTTTTGTGCAGATTTTGTGCTGTGCTTATCCTAAAGAAGGTACAGACGCTTTCCTTTTCTCACATTTTCCCTTCCTTCTTCTCAACTTTCTCACAGTGTTTTTGTGAGGGAGACTCTGTGTCATTCAATTATTTCCTGAAGCAAACTAGAGAGATAAGCCTTTGAAAACCGAGCCAGGACCAGATTTCTTTCACTGTATTAAATCATACTGATCAAAACCATAGAAAGATAGAGAAAAAAAAGAAGAGTGGGACAGAGAGAGTGGGAAATGGGGATCCCTGGATATAGCAGTAAATGAGATGAGACCATCCAATATCAAGTAAATTTTCTTGGACAGAGAAGGAGTTGCTGGGTGTGTAATACTGGTTAGCTATGCTGGAGAGAGACCTTGCCAAGCAGAGTGTTTTGGTCAGCCTCTTTAGAAAGAAGAATGGGAAAGTGGGTAAAAGGTTGAACACAAAAAAAGTGCATCACTCCTCCTGTTAGCTAATGCTTGGACAACATCTCTGTGAACCACAGTCTTGCTTCTGTGGAGGGCTTTGTCCCAACTCCCATGGCAGAGAGATTTCCCTCCTGTCTTGCTGAAATGTTTGGAGGAATATTTATTGAGGTGACGGAGGGTGTGCACAAATATATCTGAGATTCTGTGTTTAGCATTGCTTAAGCTCCTTGTACTGAAAAGACAGTATGTTTTTCAGTGCCACATCCACTATAAGACATTTGCTTACAGAAAAGACTTCTATGACTTCTGTGGCTAAGTACAGCAGGTCATACATCAGACACTGGGGAAAAAAATATATATTGTTAGTTAAATACAGTCACAATTTTTTCTGTTTAGGTGCATGAACAATAGTTTGAAAAAGCCAAAAAAGGCTTTCCTAAGTGTCTAACAGACAGATCATCCCTAATTATGTACATTTCTTCCTAGCCTGAGACCTTGCCTGACAAGTCCCAACTCCTAGCTTGGACAAGCTCTAGAAATGTTCAGTGCTTCTATATGCTCCTCTTGCAAAAGGGTTGTAGTGAGCTATAAAGCAGTATACAAATCATTGAGCACTTTGGTGGGGAGGCCTTGCCATTTCAGGCTGTTTGAGTGATGAATATCTATCATCTTAGAGTATTGTCAGCAAAGCACAAAGCTGTTTTGAATGAGGCTTGTGCAAGGCAATAAAGGGCACATGGCATCTCTTTAAATAGGCAAGAAGCTTCAGGAAGCATTTCTGCATGAACAGTGAACTGTTTTGTCATAGTTTTCTTAAAGACCTTGACCTTTAAGCTGCACTGAAAACTGCTCTTTGCTCCAGCAGGATAATTCGCCGCTCTTCCACGCTGTAGCTCTGTGTAGTAAAAGCAAAATTAAATCACCTGTTTAAGACTACAGCCATAGGCAGCCCAGGGAGATGTTCCCGTGAACAGCTTTTCCCCACTTGACAGCTGGGGTGCACTTCAAGATTATGGAATACTGTGTTTTTCAGATCCTATTCTTTAATTAACAAGGACTGCACTGCTTGTGCCCAGATGGGGTCCAGCTGTGTCCCTTGTCCCTACAGAAGCCCCGCCTATCTCCCTCCTCTCCATTTACTGCCTGGGAAATTCCCTTTGGTGAAGCAGAAGGCAGCCTGACTCTGCCTCTAAGCATGTTTTTTTACACTTCGAGTGAATATGCAGTCTTTCCCATTTGCAACAAGTTCTAATGTGTTATCCATCACCAGTTTTGAGGGGATCCCATTAGGGACTCTGCTGAGTGAACAAGATGGGTGCTGCAACACTTATAATATGAAAAGTTAAAAGGTTCTCCGTGGTAAAAAAAAAAAGAAAAAGATGGAAAAATGCTTAAAGTAACACATCTCCTTCCTAATGTCGCGTGCCATACCTACTGTGGGAATGATGCTCTCTCAGAGAGTGTATTTTGGCAAGCAAAAATCCTCTGAGCCTTATTATTATTTATGTCTGTTTTTCTTCAGAGCTGTTTTTGGTCAGGATCGTGATTTATGGTGTTTTTATTCCAGCTATACGGGAGATTCTCTGATGGATTACAATCTCAGCAAACTCTAACTCCAGAGGAAGAATGACAACTAAGAGACTTAAACCAGACTTTTCACTTTCCTGGAGAGGAACTGACTCACAGTATTTGGCGTTTTTTTAATCCTCTACCTCCCTCTGCTGTTATCACAGCAAAGTTCCTCAACAATGGGAAGTCATGTACTTGCAGCTTCGATTTCCATGCTCTCCCTCCTGGCAATGATGGGAGACACGGACAGCAAACCAGACAGTTCCTTCATGATCGACACTGATCCCAGCCGCTGTATGAGGCATCACTATGTGGACTCCATCAGCCACCCCCTGTACAAATGCAGCTCAAAGGTAAGGGCTCTGATCCCCTGCAGGAGAAGTGTTAAAATAAGTCAATTTGCATGAGTTCCTCTGTATAAATTCCTGCAACCCAGTCACAGATATACACAGAGGTAGAGGCATCTGAGTGTACACATCAGCTGGAGAGGAAGTCTCTTGATTCTTTCTTCTTCAGAAGGAGAAATACATGGTGATGGTCAGATTAACATGCAGTAAATGAGGTGATTCAAAGGAGCACTCTCAGGACACAGCTGCCAACACCAAGGAGATGAGTCAGGTCAGAGGAGTAGGTTACTGTGGAAAAGCTGTGGTGCTCCATCCCTGGAAGCACTCAAAGCAAGGTTGGATGGGGTCCTGGGCAGCATCTGCTGGTGGGGTGCAGCCCTGCCCTTGACATGGGTTGGGGTAGATGGGCTTTGAGCTCCCTTCCAATGCAAACCATTCTGTGATTCTATTCCAGTTAGCTCCTCCTGAAAATGAACTTTTAATTGGAACCAACCTTTGTTATTTCAGGCCTGAAAAATCCAGTGTCAAAGAAGTCCTGTAGTCCATATATGTAGCCTGCAGTCATTTATTTCATTGCATAGAGAAAAAGAATTGGGAGAAACAATGCAAAAGTCCTTGCTGGTCCCATTTATTTTGCCATCATTGCTTCAAACAAAGACAGTACATTGGCCATTCTACTGTTCCTCAGAAGGGGATTTGCCTCACACACCCAGTTCCTTGAGTTAATGAAGAGGGTTTGCCAGCACTTGTACCAGCTGGGACATGTAACAGAGCAGTTGGTGGGGTTTTTAGGGAAGAAAGGCTGGCTGTGATACAGGAGGAAAGCCCATCTACAGTGAACCCGGGAGCATTTGTGAGTCAAGAGGAGTCATGTTGGCTGACTCTTTCACCACCTGGATGTCTTTGTACACAGAATGAATTATTTGCTTCTCAGGTTCAGCATGGGGATAAGGTAATACCACTAGCAGCAGCAGGCCAGAAAGTGTAAAATAAAGCGCAGAGAGAAGAAAATCATCCCACCTTAATGCTCAAGGGCTGCAGGGGACACTGTTGCAGAGGCTGGGCACCATTCTGGAGTTGCTCAAGGCCAGGATGAATGGGTCCTCTGCAGCCCGGTCTGGTGGGTGGCAGCCCTGCCCACAGCAGGGGACTGTGGCAAGGTGGTCTTTACGGTCCCTCCAACCCAATCTGTGATTCTGTGGTTATATGATTAATGTGCATGTCTTGCTCTCCCTCTGCTTGCTGGGGAACCTGACAGCTTCCAAAATGGGCAAGTGGGACAGCCAAGCTTGAGTCTCCGTAGCATTGGTCTCATACCAGCACTGCCTGACATGCTATGTAAATATTTACTTCTGATCCACAGCAGCATGAGATCAGAGGTTTTTGTTCTACTGCTCTTGAATTCAAACAACAAAAACATATATTACTTGTGATTCAGAAGAGGTTTTTTTTCTGATTTTAGCCCATACTAGATTTTCTTCCCGTATGGAAAGCATCCAGTGTTACTGAAATTATAACTGCCTCAGCACACTGCTTCCAACAAGAGGATGAGCACAATGGGTCCTAGCCTGACCTCTGGTCATTCAGCCTCGGAGCAAAAGGGATGGGGCTTCTCCAGACCAGAGCCAATGGCTCTCGTGTCCCAGTCTCCTCTTGTGGGCTGTTACCCACCCATCACCATTCCTTGGCTGCAATGAATTCCCATAGCCTGGCTTTGCCTCTGCTTGGCCCTACATCACGGACAGCTCTCCAGCTGCCACCATGATTGCCAGCCTTTCCTGATGCCTTTCTAGTCCCAGCTTCACTGATTCACATGCTTCTGCATCTCCAGAGGCACCTGCCTCACCCTGCTGCTTTGTTTGTTTCTTACGTGCTAAAGATATTGCTTACTTCACAGCTCTTGGGCTTTGGTGCCTCATCCGTGTCTCATGGTAGAGGCTTTTAGGATCAGAGAATGAGGTGAATCCTGAGTTCATGTGACCAAGAGCTGCAATTGCACCTTTCTAGTATTCTGTTGGGTTTTTGCACAATGGCTTGGATGTCCATGCTCCTGTAAACCTGAACAAAACCCTGTCACTCTGCGGTTGCTTTTCTTCCTCCATCATCATCATTGCTGCCCTCCAGGTTTATGTTAAAAGCCTTGCTGCTACAGGCATCACAGAGAACATTGGCTTTCTGAAGAAAGAATGAGAGGCAAGAAGGAAGGAAGGAAGGGTAGGAAGGAAGGAAATAAGGAAAGTACCCCACCACCAACTTGTTTTCTTATTGTTCCTATGGGCAGAGAAAAATAGTCAAGTACATAAGATTGGGAATAGATAGGGATAGAAATGAGAACAAGGAAAGCAATCTAATGAAAAACATGTTCTTTTAAAACAGAGCTTTGATAAAAAAAGCTGTTGACATAAACATCTGTAACCAACCGCAGAAATGTCCATGACATTTTTTAAATGAGGCCTTTAAAGGAAATCATGTTTGAAAATATTATTACCTCTCCATTTGTCAAGTTCAGCTCTTTCTTTGTTAAGGTCTCAGGGATTTGAATCATTCTGATAGGCAGATGGCTTCTGTTCTGGATCTAGCATATAAACACAGATCAATATTAGATTTGCTAATGAAAATTAGATGTGATGTCTACTCCTGTATATACTGTGATAAAACATAAGTCAAAAAAAGGAAGGTTCTGCTGGAGTAGCTATGAGAATTGCAGTACTTCTTGTTTCCGCTGTGTTTCCATTTTGGACCTAGGACTGAATTTCTGACAGAGATTTTGCCCGTTTTGGAGTGATGCATTGGTTTCACCAAGCCATCCTTTTTCACTCTGTGCATTTTCCCTCTTAGTGCAGCACAGAATTACAGAAGTTAAAAATGACTTCAGAAATTGCAAGATGTATTACTTTTGCTGTCCATCTTGGTTAAACAAGGATTACATTTACCATATTTTTCTGTGGAGAGGCTGCCAGTTATACCCACATGGAAAGTAGTCTTGTTACATTTGGAAGAGTTCCCTGGGTCTAATTTAACCATTAAAATCCTTCTTGCTTGTGACGTCAAGCAGATGTACGTTTCCAAAGCTTTTGGAAATGTAGCCCGTTATAATAGCAGAATGTATAGACAAAACAAAGGAGGGATGAAAGAAGGTAATGTGCTCCTGTAAAGCTGTGTTTTCCATTGAATTCAAGGAAATAAGTGTGTTAACTCATGAGGTACTGACTTTTCTGACTGTATTGGATTTTGTCTGACTTCTGTCACTAGCCTTTGATGTGTTGGACTGAATCATAGAATTGCTCAGGTTGGAAAAGACCTTCAAGATCATCAAGTCCAGCCACAACCTAAGCATAGTACCCTAACAGCCCACCACTAAATCATGTCCCTGAACACCACATCCAAATGTTTTATAAACACATCCAGGGATGGTGACTCAATTACCCCCCTGGGGAGCCTATTCCAGAGCTTAACCACCCTTTCTGTAAATAAGTTCTTCCTGATATCCAACCTAAACCTGCCCTGGTGCAACTTGAGGCCATTTCCCCATTGCCTTGCAATTGCAATCAGATCCTCATAAATTATAGTATCAGCTGTCACAAGTCCTTCCTCCAGATGTACCAGAGGCATGCTGTTGCTGATAGCTTAGCAGTAAAGAATCTGGGCCAGAGAGACAAGTATCAGGTGTATAAAAGTTTAGCAAATGTTGGAATGCATTTGCTCAGGAGGTGGCTCTTGAGGATTGCCATTCCTGCTTGCAGCCAGGCCATGAAAGCTGTATGCAAGTCTTTGCTCATGCATTCAGCACATCCGCTCAGGCCTCAACACATTGTTGAAGAGTGTAGAAAATGAGGCTACTAATACCAAAAGTAACAATCCAGTTAAAAAGTTCTAAATTTCCAGAATGGGGTTGTTCTGTAGCTGTCAGATGGATATGAGATTACTGACTTGAGGTAGAAAAAACCAGACTTTCCTAGCTGCTCAAACAAGCACACAGGACCCCCACTGCTCTTGCCTAGCATTGCTCTATACTTCCGTGAATAGCATCACAAGGTGACATGAACAGGCTACTATGCGCGGGGGAGCAGGGGAGCCAGGAGGCACGGATATCAGGTTATAAAATACCCACACATTTTTACTATATATACACTTACTGTATTACGGTGCCATGCCATCATATCATTACTAATAATTTAGGCGATAATCTCTATTGCACTATAGTATGCGATGCAATAAACAGCTGGTGCTATTGATTAAATGGCAAAGCAAAGCTTTTAAAGTACATGCTATTTCCAGCTCATTTGCACACCTGCCAAAATCTGCTGGTGCTCTTTGGGATTTATGAGGAGGGGGTTAAATTATGCTGAGGGCTTCAGGTTAATTCAGAAGTTTAGAAAACCATCAAAATGGAAAATCTGGATCGATTTCTCCTGCAAGCTTGACTTGATATGAATGATGTAGTGCCATTTCAAAAAATGTACACTATAATCCAAAAATAAAATATAAGACCAACTCTGTGTAACTTTACATGTTGTTGTGGGAAGGGAGTTTTGTCTTCCAGGGGACAAAAGTGTATTTTCATCTGGGCACTAGCACTGTGATAGCTTTCCTTTTCCCTCTTATTTGCACTAAATATGCTGATAGTAAGGAGCTTAACGTTGCTAAAACATCCAAAGCTGGTGTGTGGCTCAACAGTACACAGAAACTTCCTTCCCACCATATTACTACTAGTGAATGAGTGAATTGGTTTATGAATAGGCAGCACTGGGGAGTTGGACTAGATGACTTTTAAAAGTCTCTTCTAACTCAACTGATTCTATGATTCTATGGTCAACGGGAAGCGAACAATAAATTCATGCTAGGAATTAGGAAAGATGGCAAATGTATTGAAGAGCCAACAAGAAAACTGAGGGGGAAGATGCTTCATTGCAAACCCAGATCATCAGCTCATGAAGGCACCTTCCTTCTGTTAACTGGAAGTGTAGTTGTTAACATACTAACACATTTTGAAGTAATACTTTATCATGCAAGTACTCTTGGAAGAGACATTTTTAAGTACCATTCAAAAAGTATGTTCATTACTGACAACCAGTGCTTTTTCCAAGGAGACCATTAGTGCTGGCAGTACTCGATACCATGAATATTCTCTCTTCCTTTCAGCTTTCCACATGATTTTAACTAAAGAGTGCTTCTGATAATTAAACATTTGATATACCTACTTTTATGATTTGTGTCCAGTTAAGAGTATGAAGTGAAAGGGTACTAGAAGTGTTTAATGTTGCAAAATATTTGCCATCACACCTATAGCTGTACTTCTGGATTGTCTGGAAAAGTCATGAGATGTGTACAATATGGTCAAAATATGATAATTTTCTTCTTTGTTTATAGGATAAACTTACTACTTTTTTGGTGCATATATTATCACCTCCATCACATTTTGTCCTTGCTTGTATGATACAAAAAGTTGGTTTAAAATCTGTACTGGTTAATCAGAATTAGTTGATCTGGATTAAATAATATTTAATTCCCCATAAAAATGTAAGAATTTGCGTAAAATTGTACTGAACTTAGCTCTACAAGTTGGTAATAGCTGCTTCTAACCAGATGATCACCTCATCTTTAGAAGGTCCTTTCCATGTATCATGTGGAGCTTTGGAGACTGCAGCCATCTCCACTTATCAACAAGGGATTTTTGGGAACAGAAGCAGTGGAATTCCCATGGGATTTTGTTCTTTAGCACCTCTAATTGTGCACGTTGACCTATTCTGGTCATAGCTCAGCTGGTGCATCCAGGAGAAGAGTCACGGAGCCTATTTGGCTTTCAGAGGATATTAGTAGGGAACCCCCATACTTTGCAAACAGTTCATGCTTGTCTGTGTTTTCACTGCCTTGTGTTATGCAGTGCATTTTACACAAATACAAATGATGTAATAATACATTTATGCATACAATTGCAAACACACACTCAAGGCGATCTGTGCAGAAGACAGTGCCAGAAGCATAATTCTTTAGAAGCAATAAACTAGGCTTCTTTATATTTCTAATTTATATGTTTATATTTCTAAGCAATTGAGAAATTTACTGACCCCAATGACCAGTTCTGCTGATTACTAGTACATAAACTCAAAACAATGGAAAATACCCAGCCAAAGCACTAGGCTGGCTGATGATTTAAGGACTTGGCTGCCATAAACCTAAGGCCAGCAAGCCATGCTTGCAGTCACTGTGCCTGGAAAGCAGGGATGGATGCAAATGTTTTGAGCCCAAGGTCAGCTGTCAGAGAACCAGGCCCCGTATTTGTTACTAGTAATGGTGTCTGGGACCATAGGTACGACACCATTTTTCTCTGCCCTCATTACCTCCTCAGTTCTCTTGGACAGGGTGTACTGCAGAGGGATGGGTGGGGGTGCCGTGGCTGGAGAGATGTGGTCAGTGATGACAGGTCAGCCAGACTGGAAGGACATTCCTAACCCATCTCCCTTCCTTCACAGATGGTGCTGCTGGCTCGCTGTGAAGGACGTTGCAGCCAGACGTCGCGCTCGGAGCCAATGGTGTCCTTCAGCACTGTCCTAAAGCAGCCTTTCCGCTCCACTTGCCACTGCTGCCGGCCCCAGACCTCTAAGCTGAAGGCCATGCGGCTGCGCTGCTCAGGTGGCATGAGGCTCACCGCCACATACCGCTACATCCTCTCCTGCCACTGCGAGGAGTGCAACTCCTAGAGACGTGCCTGCTGCAGTGCTGCAGGACCGGGATGCTGCTGCTGGGGAGGGCTCACAAGAAGTGACTGGAGATGAGGCCGACAATTCCAGGACACAGCTAACTGGGATGGATGGAGCTGAAAGATAATGAGGAATATCTCCTGGGGCCTGAATGGTTCTGGTACCAATGTGCAATCTATGGGAATGGCAAAAGCATGTGGACTTGTTTTTAAGCAACCTTTCTTTTTTGCTGAAAGGATATTTTTGCCATTTTCTCCTTTTTCAGGCCCAGCTCGTGATTTATTTTGGGCCCCCGAGCAGTAATGACTCAACATAGAAGGCTGGAGGGGGATCAACACTGTGCACTGGAAGCCAGCTTCCAGACAGATGATGGGCATTGGTTCTCACATGCAACATCTTCACTTGTCTGTATTCTCAGACTCCAGGCTACTTATCAGCCTTCACACAAACTGTGTCGTTGGCAAGGGCTACCCATTGCTGATCTGTCAGCCAAGTGCTGGATAGCTTTAACTGTGGTTTAGCAGAAATTACAAATAAATCACTGAAAAGTGAACCTAATACAAAATGTACTTCTGGGATTACCCAGCGCCAGCTGAAATGATTATTTGCAGTATACGGCTTCATAGTTGAGTGGTTGAGGGACTCTTGAGAAGTGTAAGGTCATGAGACATTATTCCCCTCTAAAAGCATGTAAATGTGACACATTACATCTGTCACAAAAGCCATTATTCAAACACTAAAAACTGAACAAGAAATAAAATGATGCGTACTAAATGGAGTCTTTTCTTAATCTGTTGATGTACAGAGCCAGAGCTACTGAAATAATGACCTAGGACTTATTTTCATCTACAGACCACTGAGTATCATTTATTCCTTTTAAAGATAGTTGGGAAAATCAATATGGATGTGCCCATATAAGGTTTAAGGCAGAATTTGAACTGCAGTGTTATCCACTGGACCACAGAGGTTGTGTTTCAAGTTTCAATTTATTTAAAGATCTGTTACCTTGGGTCCTGGTAAACTCACCAAAGAGATGGCAACCACTGGGGAATGCCACAGCTCATGGCTGGGCCATATGTCCACCTACATCTAAATGAGCCATTCTTTGGATAGAAATCATGGAGATGTCAGGAGCATCCTTGCTGTGTAAGGATTCAAGTTTGGAGCAGTTTCTACTCCTTGGCAGCACTGGCATGCTCAATCCCTTCTTGGAGTTGTTTCCCTGCACAGCAGTGTCAGTTGGAGGCCCTTTGGCAAGGACAGGAAGTCTTGTCCAAGCCCAGGATTTGCTCCATCTGTCCAACACCATCCTGTCTGTCTGCAGTAAATGTTGAAGAGATTCCCAATGGCTACCAGGGAGAGCAGCTGTCCTGTGTTTTGCTCAAGGGTTACTGGGGCTGGTAGGGCAAAACCAAACTTCTCTTCCAATCCCTACTTATGGTGGGCATGCATAGCATATGAGGGAACATGGGGAACAGATACTGGCCTTGTGAGCCAGATCCTGGAGGAGGGTGGTAGTCATTCAGAAGTGGGGGTCAAGTACTCCTGCAGACACTTGTTGTAGGGCATGGAAAGAACCCTGTCTTCTAGAGATGGCTTGGAGATGGGCAGTTTTCATTGTCATAGAGCTACAGGCAAACAAACAGGTGTATCAAGAAGTTAGAAGCCAAGCGTCTCAGACTAAACTTTCAAATACACGTATGATGAGCCCTGGTGAGCTCATCAGACACCAATGATCATTTCAGTGCTGTCAGTCATTCTCACATGTGATACATAGTTTGAACATCAAAGGGTGAGAGGTGGGAGCATGAGCCAAGCATTATCACCAGATTACTTTGTAGGAAAGATTATGTGCATTCTTTTTCTACTCTTTCAATTTCCAGCATCCAAAAAAGCACCAATCTCTACTACTACTGATCTCTACTCTACTGTTAATTACATGGAAAAAATTTCAGTAATTATCTGAAACTTCAGCAGTGCCTTTGCTCACCAAATAACTGCACTAAAATCTTGTGTGATCTAAGCCTACAAGTAGTGCTACACAACTATCTAAGGAATGAGAATTTAGGGGGAAAAAGGAAATATTTATAGTGAACGAAGAACCCAGCTGGTATTTATTTTCACATCCCTTCACTGTCACAGTGCAAGAATTGTAATTGCTCCAATAGGTTTCCCAGAAGGTATTTGTGTTTCAACAAATGTTTCTTTTTCCCCCTCTCACACCCTACATTCCTTCCACTTTTGCTTGATTCCTCTGATGAAATCATTGCCTTGTGATCACAGCCTATTGCCAGACACAAAGGTGAAGTGGATTTCACATAATCTAATTTAACTATTGAATCAAATAAATTCACAGAAGGAATATAATAGAAATCAGAAGTCACAAGGCAAATATGTCTGTAAATAGCTAGAAATGGATATTAAGCAATGAATCAAACTTCAGATTCTTCTCTTGGCTTTGTTGGGCAATCTTCATATTAACGCTTAAGAAAAGGTGGGGATAATCTTCAAAACAAAATACCCAGAAGTCCACTATAAAACCATATTTTGATACATTCGATACTTACAGAAGGCAAAGAAGTGTTGAACAAGGCACACATGGTTGCTCATGACAGAAATCAAAAGGCATATTTGAAAAAAAAGAAAATGAGCCTGCAGGTAAAAACTACAGGATTTGTCTCATGGTGAGAAAGAGTCTAAATTGTACTTGGAAATGTATCAGTTTTCTTAGGCTGGCCCCACACTAGATACTTAAACTCTGTTTTACAAGTCTGACTACAGTGTCTGTGTATCTTAAATTGTGTTGATTTTGAACAGGAAGGGAAAGGTCTAGTTGTCCAGATAATTCCATGGGGCAGTATGCTCTGCTAAAGCATCCTCTCCCTGAGACTCAAATGGCAATCTTCTTCCTCAGCTGTGCCTCACTACTCAGGTACTATTTTCCCTCACACAAATTCTGGTTCACCTTTGTGGTTCCTGCAGTTTACTCAAGATATGATGTAGACTGCTGACTCCTCTGCCCTCTGTTCTCTTGATGAAGTTTCTGAGCCCAACTTGGATGGCTCTTGAAAGCCAACAAACCCAGCAGTGGTGGTGCTACATTTCAGCTGGATTGATGGTATTCATGGAGACAACAAGAGAAACACTGGACCTTTGCTAGTGTCCTCTCCTTGCAGGAAAAGTCTTATAAAGCCACTGTGCTGAGGTCCCTTCCAACCCTGGCCATTCTGTGATTCTCTGATTCTGTGATTCTGTGTGTTGTATCTATCAGAAATAATTTGTGATGTGATGGAGTAAATGAGACCACAACCTTGCATATTGTAAGTATTCTGCCCCCAGTTTCAGTAGGTCTGCTTCAGTACTTAAAGCTGCATAGATTCAAAAACATTATCTATATATATAAGACTTTATGTAAATCATAAAACTTAATAACTGTTTTTTTGTGATGTACCCAATAATTCTATTTACACCTCACTTCGCCCTCTGAGCTTGGAGCACTTCTGCTAGAGAAGAGATCTCAAGCCTGACCACCTCCTCATGGCCCTTATCAGGTAGAAATGTGTAGACTGCAATCAGGACTCATACAAACACAGCAATGCTCTGCTGTACTGTGGGTCTTGCTTCAGTTCTTAGGATCTGATGCAAGAAAAGCAATTCCCTTGGACTCTCTCCTGTGAGTGAGCTGTTTTTCAGTGTCTAGTCCTACATGCTTAAAGATAGTGTAAGGTTTCAAACTAAATTTATCTGAGATGGGATTAAATCCTTCAGGAAACTGAGGTCTGCTTAGGAAGGAATTTTTCCTCTGACTTGGACCATAAATATTTCTAAAAAATCCAGATGCTATTAGGCTGTAGGAAAAAAAAGAAAAAAGAAAAAAGAAAAAAAAAGAAAAAAAAAGAGAGAAGTGAAAAGGAAAGGGAAGGGGAGGCAAGGCACAGCAAGACAAGGTAAGGAAAAGAAAAGAAAAAGGGAAAGGAAAAGAGGAGGAAATTATCCAGAGTAAAAGTCACCGACAGCCTTCCAAGATAGAGTGCATTATAACTAACAGGTATGTGAAAGTAAGAGCCCAGCCAACTCGCTGTATTATATATCTACAAATAAGCTGGTTGAAAATCCAAATAGTGAGTCTATCAAGTCAGGGTCAAAATCATTATTTATGGTTTAAAAGAAATAGGGTAGAGTCTGCAAATTGTGTTAGTAAACATACTAACCTACTGAAAATGGTCCTTTGTAGTTCCTTCAGGATATGAAGATTATTTGTGTACAATAAGGTACAAAAGTTCCGAGTTCATCAATGAGAAAAAGCAATCTTCTTTGGACTGTACCAATAATGCATATTTCAAAGTATTCTGTTTTGCCTTTTTTTTTTTTTTAATTATTAAATAATATATTTAATAGACCATTTGGGAGCAGTCTGGGAATCAAAACAGTGTGTGAAGATACACAAAAGGACATCTGTCATTTTTGTGAGACAGATTTAATCCTTCCTTCAGGTGTTGACAGCACATATTACGAAAACAAAATATTGAAACCAGCTAAGTAATCTACATATGTTAATCTAGATCTGTTTTTCCAGGAAGAATTAAAGAGCTAATCCTGAGATAGAGAGGCTTTCACAGCTTCACAACTGCTATTGCAAGCTTTATGTGAATCTCAAAACTTCACAATTTTCTGTTCTTTTAAGGCTTTCCAGATGCAAACGCTAATGGAGGTTTGTACTAGTGCTGTGCACTGTAGACAGCCTCTGTATAAAAACCAGGATTGACCTGGAGAGCAGCAACATCTGATGTGCTAGGATTTGTCTCCCCTGGCTCTGTATTCTAAACACTAGGGACTCTTTCTTGCTGACCCCTGATCTGCCTCTAGAATGACTCAGATTCAGAAGAAGTGGAAAGTCCTCTTCTTTAAAAGCATCACTTCCCACCTCTGTAACAGTGGAGGAACACTGAGGGATGTCTGAAATCAAAGTCTCCACTAATTTATGTGAGTATTGAAATGATTGCTTGCTTGCTTTTGTCCTTGAAAATGAAGAAAATATGTTTCTGCAGAAGTTAAAATCTAAAGGGTGGTCAGCCCCGTATCTTTACAAAGGAGGAATCTGGATCAATTAAAATTAAGAACTTCTGACTTTTTTATTACATTCACATATATATGCAGATGTATTTCACAGGCACATCTCTTCAACCTCACAGCCTTCTACCACTCCTTGAGAAGCGTGCAGGAGCAAAGACTTTTCCTAGACACTCTCTACTGCTCTTGGAAAGCAGCTATTTTTCACCTCAGATTGCACAGGTGAGCCAGTTCAGCAAGCAGGTGGCCTGAGTCATTCATTGTTCTCCTCTTGTGAGACATCACAGCAGGCACTGAAATCCATGTAAGTTCCACAGCTGACTGTCAAATGCAGCTCTGTGTGGTCACTTACTGCAGCTAAATAAGTATTCCAGGCAGAAAGTTCTGTTGCTGCATGTACTGAAGGGATTGGGGTCACCCCATATGGAGCTGCTTGTTGGCATTTCCTTTTTTCATCTACACTTTTCACGAGTCTCTTCTTTTTGAAACTGCAGATCTTCTCAGATTCTGCTTTGATCTCTTTAGGATATGGAAAAAGAGAATTATAGGCATTCTCACAAATTTTTCTTAAGCTGTTTAGATACTGCGTTGTTCCTCATCTCTGGAATAGTTTTTAAAGTAGTTCTTTTCTACAGACTGTAACTGCAACAGGATGAAATACGGCAGTAGGTGCTTAAGGGAACAAAGACATCAAATTTTACACCTTGGTGAAATGGCAGTAGGACAGAGAAGGAGAGAGAGAAGGATTAATTTCTGTAGTGCACCTGCTCAGGATACTGACAGCCCTTGGCATCAAAGGTCCCACAAATCAGCTGCCCTGAATCTAGGAAAATTCAGTTGTGCTCATTTAAGTTTTTTCATTTCTTTCCCCTGCCTTGCTTCACCTCACCTTCCATACACCTCTAACCTATGGAAGCAAATGTGAGTCTGGGATCTAGTTCATATCAGTCACATCTCTATGGTGTCACATATGGAGCTTGTCCAAGCACTCGGTTAGTAACTGGGAATGGGAAGCTGGCAGGTGAAGCCTATGACCTGCTCCAGCAAGACTGCACAGACTTAAAATTGATTCTAATGTTATATGAACTCTGTATGTTCAAATTTTACTCCTCCAGGGACTAAGGCTACCACTGCCTCCCATATTTAGCTCCTTATAAAGTGCAGGAGAGTTCCTACACTGGGAGAATCCATTCCCATGCTTCTGAATTTATCCTATGGTGTTTCACTGCTTGTTTGTTGCTGCCTGGTATTTTTGTTTTGTTTTGTTTTCCTCTTAAGCTGCATTGATAGATGCAGAGATCTGTGCGTATATATGTGCACAGAGAGACAGGAAGGTTAAGAGTGTTGACTCTAGGAGGTAAAAGCTATAGTCTGTAACCATGACTCTGATAATCACAGCTTTGTAGGAAATGATTTATGATCTTTCAACTGGATATAGAAGACAAATGGACAGAGACACACACAGATTTATGTATTCGTAAATGTATTTTTACGTGTTAATTGTACCATAGCTGCCAGGCAAAACTGCTGCATGACCCTGTGCTGCATAGCTATTGAGAATGCAATAAAATAAAAAGCGATAAATACAAAATGCTGCTAGATCAGCAGCATTCTCAGCTGCAGTGGAGGTAAAGGCCATGACTGATTCTGCTTCTGTGTTTTGCTGAATAACATGCATTTTCCCCCGGAGATGGAGCACAGCAAAGGCTCACACTGCTGAAGAGGCTGAGCCTTTAGGTGGAGCTCACGTCCTGCACGGCTGCTGGAAGCTGATTCAGTTTGCAGGATTGGGATGGTGGCGCTGCGGCTGTGTGATTGGGAAGAAGGCCATTGTATGTGTAGAGTGCACTGGAAAGCATGAAGAAGCAGTCTTCTGAACAAGCTTTGTGCTCAGCAAGGAAAATGTGGCAAGTTTGTTTCTACTGCGAACTTTGTTGGTTCCCACTTCTTCCCATCTCTTCTGTGAAATCTGGCAGACTGGAAAATGGGAAGAACTAAGAGGGTGAAAATGTAACAAAAAAAACTTGAATCAATGACAGCAGTTAAGTCACATATGAGGGCCTGTAATTTTGTCTAGCAAATACAGGCTTGTAAGAGCTGTGCTTATTTCACATTGAAATGGTGGTACTAGGCATCACAAGCAGGGCTTTTGGTAGCTCAAGATCATGAAGAATGTGGCCACCCCGGGGAAAGCTTTGCAGACCAAATGGGAAGAGGAATGGTCCTTGAACCTGCAAAGCTCAGAAAGGCAAAATCACTACTTTTTACTTTTCTTATTACACCTGAAGTTGCCATACTCCCAGAAGAGCCTGGCAATAACTTAAAATCTAGCCCATTATGTTTTTACACTCCCCAGCAATTTGATTTTCCTTTTTCTTTACAGTGTTATGCTGAGGGTATCCTTCCAGCAGCTGTGAGGTGAAGAAGACCTTACACACATATCCGGGGAGTATTACCAGGTGCCATATGTTCTGCTGAAATCTTGGCAGTTAATGGAAAGGTATGGTTTATAAAAACTGTCCTTAGCTTGTTTTCCCAGGTCTAAACTAAAATGTTTGACGAGTAGAGTGAGCTTGGGCTCAGAATTAATGGGATGCTTCTGTGGAACTGGCTGCAAGCACACGGTAGTTAAAGAGGAGTCTAGAAGGGGAAAAAAAGGTATTTTGAAAACAAACAAAAACATAACAAAACCATACAATAAAAACCCAAACCAAACATGGCACATACACAATTAACAAGGCCAAGTCTAATTCCAAACCAAATAGGCTTAACTACTCCTCAACATGTAGTAGTCTTTCTTATTTTAATGCTTTCTTATTTCAGCTGCTTTCTCATGAATTCCTGGTCTTTTGCTCTACTTGTGCAAGAAGAAAAACAGTAACAAACAGATAAACAAAGAAAACCTGATGGTTGTGAGCAGCTGTAAAATGTCTAACCTTGCCATGAGATGTTTTCCAGACAAAACTATCAGTTGAAACTATATCTGCATCACAAATAAGTGTAGTTTTGTGTTCTCTCCTACCAGAATCCAAACGTACTTTTCATGTATGCGATAAGAAGTTTTAAAAGGAAATCGTGTTGTAAGGGAAACAAATTTTATCCTTTTTTCTAATGCATGCTTTTCATTCTGTTCTTATTACTTAATTTTCCTCCCTGATATTTTTGCTTTTCCCCTGAGGATAAAGAGCAATCATTATAAATGTAAGCAGCATTAGTAATTTAGGATGATCTCATAGGTCAAGGTTAGAAAGGTTCACTATCCTTTCCATATGACAACTGCCCATTACAGTTAGGGGCTACTGAAATCAACAGTAAGAAACTACAGTGTTACACCATTACATTTGCACTGGAACTATTGCTCTCGCTGCTATTTTGCTGCACTCTAAAACTATGTACCAAAGCATGGCTAGAATATATCAAGTACAGCATACCATCCTGAGTGTTATACAGTACTTAACAGCTGGGATTTGTCTCACAGACACAAACACCTCTGATCTGTCATTAAATCACGTGTCTGGCTTCCCACTGAAGTCAGTATAGATCCAGCCAAAATAACTGAGTTTGAAGTCAACTTACCCAACTTGACATTGTCCTCTGTCTTTGCTGAGCAAAGATGAACAGTCTTCTAGATCAGACTAAGTGTCTTGACTGGATTCATGGATTATAACAATGATATTCTTGCAAACAAAGTGAGGAAGAGTGGTCTAGATGGAACTTCTGAAAGGTAAGTAAGCAACTACTGTCAGGGAGTAGCCTCTAGTTAATGCTAAGTAGGAGTTGATATGAACTAGAGCCATTCATATTTTTGCTGAGGACAAAGGAATAGAGATGATACTTCATTTGTGCATCGCATGAAGTGGGAGAGACTGCAAATACAGTGGAAGAAATTATTAGTATTTCAAGAAATCCTGACAAATTGAAGGTGCTTCCTAAAGTATGCAGAATAGATTAGACTAGAATAGAAACATTCAGAGATCATCACGTCCACCTGTCTGACCACTTTAGGGTTAACCAAAGGTGGACACATGTTACTGAGGGCTTTGTCCAAACAGCTCTTGAACACTGACAGATGTGGTCATCAACCACCTCTCTAGGAAGCTCTTTCTAGTGGTTGACCAGCCTCATGGTAAATAAAAGTTTCCTAACGTCTTGTAAACAGAAGGCAAAACTGCAAGATGTAGCAGACAGGAAAGAATAATCAGCTGTACTAATACAAGCTTTCTTAACACTTCTCCAAGAGATGTAGCAGTTATGATGGGTCACAGTAGAGCATTATTGATTAGTTACGAGAAATTTAAATGGGATACTGGAAGGCACCATGAGGTACCTGAGGCAATCCTTCCAATTTACTCAACATTAACTAAACTTCAGCTGATATACAGAGAAATTCCAAAAGACAGAGGGAAGGAGAACATAGCCTACAAGAGAGAACTGAAAGAAGTGAGTAGAGAAAAGAAGGTTGATAGAAAATCTGCTGAAAATATTAACATACGCAAAAAGCAGCTGCAGAAATTAGACTACTAACAGCTATCGTGAAATAAAAAAATCTTACACAAAAGACAATGGACTGGAAAGAATTTCAGTAGGTGGTTGTGAAAAGATATCACTGCGTGCCTTGAAGAACAGTTTAGATAAATGTCCTCCTACAGATGGTTTAGATATGATAAATTAGATTATGAATTAGATTATCTCCTTAGGCTTCCTTCAGGCTCCTGAGTCCATGCCCTTACGTGTAACAGGGCAGCACGACAATTTGGTCACAGTATCATCTCTTGGAAAGTTTTTGATGCATGGCTCCTGAGGAGAGAGGGCTAAAATAAGGTGTCACTGAACAAAGAAAGGAAAGTGTGCCTCTTTGTAGGAGCTGCCACAGAACAGTCATGTCAAAGTGATTCTCTGACTGGCAAGCAGAAAAGCAAAATCTCTCATGAACTGCCATCAAAAGTGAGATAAAAAGACAGCAAGGCTGCAACATTTTGATAAAGCAAATGTACTGCAATTTTTTATTATTTTTGGTTTTTTACATAATAAGGCAGCCTGCAGAGACCCGGCAATATTTGACTTCTTAAAGTGCAGGCTAAGGCAGACTATTTGATTTGACTGCTCTTTGGCAAGAGGAATTAAAATGTTTGCTTGTAGCTGTGAGCATGAACTCTCAAAGTCCACTGCAGATTCCTGCAGAGCTGAGAGAGGTTAAACCTAAAATCTTGAACATACCTATCTCCATGTGCTTTTACCTTTTTTTCCCTACTTTTTCCTTCCAAGAGTGACTTGATTCTGTTTCTCCTGGCTTACATTTTCTGCTTCTGTTCTTATTTGTACTCTACATTTTCCAGAGGCCTTAAAACATCTGTCACATAGACAGGAGGCTTAGAAATTTCCAGAGACTTGAAGTCAAGGAATTCCAGCCAGTCTATTCTACCTCGGTGTAGCCTCACCTCAAAAATTTTGTGCGGTTTTGGGTGCCATAATATTAGAAGGACATAGTACTGTTAAGAGTGTCCAAAGAAGGGCTGCAAAAATGATGAAAGGTCTGAAGGGCAAGACATATGAGGAACAGGGGAGGTGCCTTTGTTTATTCAGCCCGGAGCAGAGGAGATAAGGGGAGGCCTCATGGCAGATGCAGCTCCTCATGAGGGGAGCAGAGAAATGGTGCTGAGCTCTGATTTCTGGTGACAGTGATAGGGCCCAAAGGAACAGCATAGAGCTGTGTCAGGAGAGGGGCAGCTGGGGGTTAGAGAAAGGGTCTGCATCACAAGGCTGTGGGCATGGCCCCCAGTGTCAGAATTCAGAGAGCATCTGGACAGTGCTCTCAGACACAGAGTTTGAATTTTGAGTGGTCCTGTGTGGAACTCAGAGTTGGACTTGATGATCCGTGTGGGTCCCTTCCATTTCGGGATATTCTATGTCTCCATGACTCTATTGGTCCTTGACACAGCCATTATCAATATTAATCTTTTCTAACTGTGATGGTCCAGCATTAAAGAGATATTCTATTGGTCTCAAATACATTGTCAAGGCCGAAAGAAATAAGATATCTTAGTTCTGAAGACGGGTACAGAAAGGTTCTGTCTTTATAGCCATGATGATATATAGGGAAGTAGATGGCAAAAAGTTGGGGAAAACTGTGTCCTAAAATCTCAAAAAACAAACCTGGAGAAAACGTTTTGAGGGAAGAAGGCAGTGATGAGTAATGGGTATATGACCTCTAACTACCATGCAAGAAAGTGCAAGATATATACAGTGGTTCCATTGAGAAAAGGCAAATACACACAATATTGAGGCAAAAGTCTCCTTGCAATCTCCAGTAATGGTAAGGAGCCAAGGATAAGATGTGTGAAGAGTCTCCACCTTTCCCTGCATGGGTTTTACTGTGTGTACCCCTCTGGTACAGCAGTATACCTCCCAGCTCAGGTAGGATTCCCAGACAGCATCACTGACTTATAACACAGTATCACTAAGTTTTACACTTAGACCTAACCCAAACAAGGATTTCAACATTCAAAAAGAGTTGTTCTATACTTTTCCTACTCTATGCATCTCACCATTCCAAACTCAGCTTGAAGAAGGAATTCTGTATTCCTCGATTTCCCATCTATTTACCTACTGGTGATCCCAGAAGAGCTTGCTTTCAGCCTAAACAACAACAAAATACCCTCTTCTTTGAATTAAGACAAATTTGGAGGGGTAAAAAAGGGTCAGACCAACAGTAGCTTGAGGAAGAACAGAGGTGTAGTTTTTAGTCACCTGAACTCAGCAGAATATTCCACCATTCCAGATAACAGTGTGCCATGCCGTACTTTCTCAATTTGTAGTCAGCCCTGGTGAGGCCTCACCTCAAGTACTGTATTCAGTTTTGGCTCCCTCACTACAAGAAAGACATTGAGGCTCTGGAGCATGTCCAGAGAAGGGCAACAAAACTGATGAGGAATCTGTAGCACAAGTCTTACAGGAAGCAGCTGAAAGAACTGGGATTATTTAGTCTGGAGAAGAGGACGCTCAGGGTAGACCTTATCGCTCCCTATAGCAACCTGAAAGGAGGTTGTGATGTGGTGGGGGTCAGCCTCTTATCCCATGTAATTAGCAATAGGAATAGAAGGAATGGCCTCAAGTTGTAGTAGAGGAGATTCAGGTTGGATGTTAGGAAACACTTCTCTGAGAGAGTGGTCAGGCACTAGAATGGGCTGCCCAGGAGGTGGTGGAGTCACCATCCTTGAAGGTGCTCAAGAAACGTTTAGATGTTGTACTGAGACACATAGTTTAGTGGGCAAATACTGGTGGTAGGTAGATGGTTGTACTGGATGATCTTAGAGGTCTTTTCCAATCTTGGTGATTCTATTATTCTGTTACCTTTCAGCCTACAAAGCAATGAGCAGCTCCATGTTGCCTGATGCTTAGTATCATCCTGATGAATTTTACAATGCTGGTTGGAAAGTGAGAGGCAGGATGGAAACTGGGTACTTGAGGGGATCTTTCTTCATAACAAGTACAAATCACAAAGTCACAAAGAGATTGAAGTTACATAGTCTGCAGGGAAGCACAAATGTCCCCTTTAAGACATCATGGACAAGGACTGGGATCTGGAATATTACCAATATAGATAAACAAGGAAATAGGGTAACATTATTATCCTTTCCTTGAAAATTGCTTCATCAGTAAACTGTCTTGAAACACTAAGCTTATGAACTTTCTGGAGAAGTATACACCTGCCAGTACAATACTTTGTATCTCATTTAATTGCCGTAGCCTTTTCAAATGCCAACATTAAGATTTTTTCTGCGCTGAGAACTAAGTATTGGATATGTTCAGGATCTGAGGCCTCATAGGACTACAATAGTAACCAGAACATCACTTCTAATTGTATTCTGAGGTTTATTTCAGATCACTGGATTATGAATCATTATTGAGTACCAGACGAAACTACTGAAGCTAGACACATACAGAAAAAAATAATATCTCATGTAGAAAAAATAATCTCACCCAGATTTTCCATTTTGGGACTTCATACATTTGGACTGGGTTGTTCTATCACTTTTAAACTGAGTTGAGTTGTTCTGTCATGTTCATTATGACAAAGGAAAAAAAAAAAGAATGTCAAGAGACTGTAATCATACTGTTCACATGAAAGAAAACAAATGCGTTTTTCAAAATATAGCTAAGACATATCAACCTTTATCTGGCTTGTCCAGAAACAAATAGTGCCAGTTCAGTTTGTCTTACATGGAACACAGATCAAAATGCTAGCAAGAAGAAATAACTAGCAATCGTGAAGCCTGTAATAAGAACTGATGCTTTTCAAATATGCATCTCTGATATTTAATGCTGTTACGATATTTAAAGGGAATTCCTATTGTAGAACATGAATAATGTTGAAATATAACTAAACTGCAGCTGATGACTGATTCCAGTGTAGAACAAGATGACAATAGTACTACCTGCAGAATACATGTGGTGATAGCTCTCCTTTGAAATGTATGTGGCATGCATGGAATTCAAGCTATAGCTTGCATCTGTAAGACATGGAATCATAGGCTGGTTTGTGTTGGGAGGAACATTTAAGTTCATCCAGCTCCAAACTCCTGCTATAGGCAGGAACACCTCCCTCTAGACCAGGTTGCTCAAAGCCACATCCAGCCTGGTCTCAAATGCTTCCGGGGAGGAGGTATCCACAACTTCATTGGGCAACTTGTTCCAGTCTCTCACCACTCCCACAATAAAGAATTTCTTCCCAATATCTAGTCTAAATCTACCTTCTACCAGTTTAAAGCCATCTCCCCTCATCCTGCCACTATCTGCACTTATAAAAAGTCCCTTCCCAGCTTTTCTGTAGGCCCCCTTCAGGTACTGGGAGGCCACTGTAAGATCTCTTCACAGCCTTCTTCGGGCTGAAGAGCCCCAGCTCTCTCAGTCTGTCCTCTGATCATCTTTGTGGCCCTTCTCTGGACCTGTTGAATGAGCTGGAAGTATTACTCCACAGTAAGACACTGAAGTCTAACACTGTTTCTGGTGGATAGAACTGAAATAGGCACTTCTTATGAGCCAAAGAAAGGCAGATATGGATAGAAAAGCATTCTTTTTGAAATGTCTAATAATAATCAACACAATTAATCTCAGAAAGAATGTTGTTCCATACTTAGGAATTAATGACATCATTTCCATTTTATGCTGCATCATTAAGCTGCCCACAGACAATAATATTCATTTATATTTTGCCTTTATTCCTCCCTAACATCAGTGGTAAAGAACTCTGGCATTCTTCACTTAGTGATTTCCAGAGCTTTGATCCTTCAGACCCATGTCACCTCTCAGATTTTCTGTAGGCAATCATGTCTCTTTAGCACAGAATTCTAATTGGAAATTCTGCAAAGACATTAGCTCCACAATCAACTGCAGATCTCTTGCCACAGCCTCACAGAACACCATGCTTTGAAGACAAACAGATCCTCAGAATTCATTTACAAGGTACAAAGAGTCATTTCTTTTAAAATTTGGGATGACATTATTTGGTGACTTGTAAGCATCCCCATTACCTCGAGAATAGGTCCCTGTTAGTGGTGCATTTCCCTGTTGGTGAAATGATAAAGAACAGCAAGCTATGAATATTGGAAATCATTTTTTTTTTTTAAATTGCACTTAATGCCCGTGGCACTGCATTATCTAACCTTTGCCATTTGAGGAAATATTATTCTGAAGAAATGCCTGAATGCTCAGTGCCACTTTACAATATAAACACCAGACAGGCTCCAATGTCTCCAAGTTTGAAAAACTCCCCAAATTCATCAGTTTAGTGTACTCTGGCCACAGTAGATCTATGGTATGCCAGCAAGAGTGCCCACAGATGAATTATATTCTGGGCCTGCACTTGCCTCTATTAAAGCATGCCCTCTCCACAGGTGCCATACCTGTTTCTGTGGTCAACACTCATCTGGAGCTCTGGACATTTTGCATAAGCTCTCACGTAAATTGTCACAAACACTTTTTAGAATTAAGTGAAAGCAAACAGCAATTTCATGTAATGAAGAAATCAATCAACATCAAACATCTGTCATGACCGTATTCCATGTCTGGATCAATGAAAAGTCACAGCATTCACACATCTGTAGTACCTCTGCCAATAGTTGTGCTGTTTTAACCTCCTATCACCTTGAAGTCCTTCATCTAATTTTTACATGCACTTCACTGTCTACTGTTCATGGCCAAAGTTTTGTATGCATCCGTGACCTCTTTCAAGCTCAGCAAACCACTGTGAATTTAGATATTGCTGAACTATCACATCACAACAAGATGAGAACTTCAAATAAAAATTCTGAGCCCAGTTTATAAGCCATGAGTACCATTTACTTTACAGAAGTTTATTGCCAAGGAAAACATGACATGGAAAAATCTAGACTTGATTTTGAGAGAAATGAAACAAACATTCAAGATACAGATGAACTGCCTTGGAGAACTCTGTATTGTTAAAGACTTGACTACCATCTTCCTTTGCATTCAGAGTGACAGGAAAGGGAAGTAATAAGGGAAGTAATAACCAAGAATATTGTGCTGCATTTCTCTACAACTTCTGTCTTATTATTTCCTCTCATGGAGTAGCAATGTGTTCAGTATGGGCAACATTTGCAATAGTACAAACGTAGCCATCATCCTGGCTTCAGGTCTGGTCCTCCATCAACACACTGGAAATCCAAAACCTGCAGTTTTATCTCTGACCTTTGATCAGCCTGGGTAAATACAGACACTGCTGGCCAGCCCAGCTCTGCAACTAGCACTGAACTTAGACAGTACTCTTACACTAGTGATTTCCTAGGGGCATGACAATGGTGCTGGCTTTCCTGACAGCTCAAGGGCAGAAGCAGAAGGTCTTAAGAATTTGACTCCAGGGTGTGTAAGTCAGTGGTTACGTGCTAGTTTCTACAAGACCTCTCACCTCTCACCATGGGACCAGATCTGCAGAGCACAAAGTATGACAGCTGTGGAAAGGAACACTACTCCACATCGTGCAGCACCCTCTTGGGAGGAAAACCTGCAGCTGTTTGTCAAGGCAGTAATTTATTGTAATGCACTAAAAACCAGTAGGTAAAAAGTATAAGGGATGTCAGTCCTGTGTGCCAGTATCAAGGAATCTCACTTCAGAATGGATTCCTTCATTATGCAAGGCTCATGGTTTATAATGTTTACCATTCCAAAGTCTCCTATGAAAATGTCAGCTAATTAATCCTGATGTGTTTACTTTGCTTATTCTCTCCTGTGTTTTTTGGTCAGTCAATCGCAGACAAAATTCAAATGAGCTCAGGGTATTTGAAATCACTAGCCAATATTCAAAAGGCCATTTCCCTCTGGCATTGACTATACATATTCTCCAAGTATGAAAGTATGCAAACATACTTGATTTATTAGAATCTTACATCAGCACTAAGGCTTTTACGACTGAATTCCTAAGACCTCACTGATAAAACTGCTTCAGTGGCTTCACCGGGCTGACACAACATAAAAATTGTGTTTGTTTGCCATAAAAATTACCAGATGTTTTTTGTACATCTGTCCATGTATCTCTGGGCAGGTATCAGTTCCAGAAACTTGGTTTAGATAAAAGTATGTCTAACCTCAGCAAGCTTCTTAAGTGCATTAACATTCTTCTCATCTAAAATAATACAGGGATAACAAGACTTATTTTTTTTAATTTTTTTTTTCAAGCCAGAAGTTTTAGAATAGCAAGAGAGATCCCAAAATGGGCTCTCAGAAAACAGATGCCAGGATGAATCTTTCCACTGACTCCAGTGATCAGTGAAAAAAGATCACAAAATAAGTTGATCATCAGCACATACAAGCAAAAGATGTTGCAGAAGTTGCAGATGGCTAGAAACTAACCCCTCATGCTGCAGTATTATTAGAAAAATCTAAACAAACTTATTTTGTGACCTGTCTCCAAACTGATAGAGAGACATAGTAGGCAAGCCAATCTACAGCTGGACTGTCGCTATGCACAATGTAAACAATATAATTCATCAGTGTTACTGTATTCAGAACTCATGTAGCAGTTTTCCTGACCACTATGCTTACGCTGCAGAAACATGCAAGTAACAGGAGTAAGACTGAGAAAGTTCAATTTCATTCAGGATAGTAGAGAGTGCCAGCAATGAAGAAAACGATGCAAAATAAGACACATGGGAGGGGTACTGGGGAAGAATACTACAAGAAATGTAGAAACTGAAATCGGTGCATAGACTGATTCTAGGGCATGGAGTTCCAATAGAACATTTAAAATAAAGGGATGACTGAATAGTCAAAGCAGATGAAAATAGCCTCGCTGAGCATCCTACTGTATCACAGGAAGAGGCTGCAAGTAACTGCATTATGAAGGAGACGCCTGCCACATTATCATCAGACATCAACTGTTCCTCATGAGAGAAAGCAGTGGTCACCACATACTGAAAGGAAGCAAGCAGAGAGATGTGTCTGGTGGCTCAGGACCAAGACTTTAATTGCAACATAGAAAATGCAGAAGTCATGGCTTGATTTTTAATTCCATCTGCTGTTAAATGATAATTACTAGGAGATGAAACATCACCACAGATCTTCTCCCAATCATGCAGACAGTAGGGTCAGATATTTGAACATGACACACTTCCCAGAATCGAAACATGCTGTTTTCACACCACATCCTTAGTGATATATATTCTAGATGATACTGTAAGTCAAGATGGTAGTTCATGAATATAGACTAGTATCAGGCGAGGTCTTTAGGTAAAGTAGTTAAAGTTGCACTCCATCCCTGACAACTCATGTGACAACAATGTAGTCAACAGCAACAAGAAAATGAATCATCTTACTCTGAGGAGTGGGAATGACATAAGGTCCCTGACCTTGTCCAGCTGGTTTCTTCTCTCTGTAAAGTAGTAGCATTTAAAAATATCCTGTCGAGTTCTGATCTCTTCCAAAATCTATCCTTTCTGAAACATAATTTACAGTAACATTAACTACGTGCTGGCTATTCCATGAAACCAAAATACAGATCATGGCAAATGTGAGATGAGACAAAAGAAATATTTACATCTGAAAATCATTGTTTTAGACAAAACAAACAAACAAACAAACAAATATATCAGGAAGACAACTCAAAAAGCCCAACAGCATTAGATCTAGATTCTACAGATTTTAAACTACTGTAGAGGGTCATAGGTATGTATTTTTTATTTTCTGGAAGAGGTCTTTCATTTATGTGTTAAAATGTGTTAAAAGAAGTATATATGGAAAAACTGATGAGGAACTGTATTTGGGGATTTATAAGGCAGTTGAAAATTTTGGAGAAAGCCTAGGCTTGAGAAGAAAAAAACCTGTGTGTATAACAGAAAAAAAAATAACATGAGCACGGAAGTTCTACCCAAAACCTCAAGGAACAAGATCAAGCCCTGATCCCACAGGATTTAGCAGAGAAAGATTTGGATTAAGGTCCACACTTTACAGGACTTTCATTTTGATTGTTTAGAAAATACATAGTGCAAAGGGTGATTATAGGATAAAAACTTGATTCCGGTACATCAGACAGCTGACTGACTGTTCTATGGGCGTGTAACATCCTTGCTATGATTTTACTACTTAGCAAGGCCTTTCTGTACAAAAGGGCTCTCTGTTCCTTTGCCTCAGGACATGGAGGGACACCAATAAGAGGCAGGGAGGGTGACCAGGACACAGAGCCTTTGCACAGGTAGCCCTGGCCTCTACAGAAGAACAGGGAGCCAATCCATCCTGAACTCTTTTTCAGGAGCAAGGGCAAGATCTTATGGTCTGTACAAAACAACCCAAGTGGTAAGCTTCTAGGGAAGATTTGCACTGATTTCTCTCTTTTTTTCCTAGGTTAGAAGTATTAATTAATACTTCTATTGCCTTTCCTGAAGACTCTTTACTTCTGAATCACATATTTGGAGTGGGACTTATTTTACTAGCTTTAATTATCTAAAACTTTACCTAGTCAACTAACTGGATGTCCTTGATGGTCAATGGAGAGAGGTATCCTGAAAGGAAATCTGTTCCACCTCTCTTGATAAGGTGTTTGTTGGCCAGTGTAGATAGTCAGCATAAGACAAAATGAATTCTACTTGTAAAAGCTAGAACTTCTTAATCTTCTCCTTTACATTTAGACTTTTCTTCACATTTAGATTTTTCACTAGAACACATATTTTCCAAACCATTAATTATTTTTAGACTTCTTCACCAAAGCTACTTCAATTTATGCAGTACTTTCTTGGGCTTAGGAAGTGTCCACAGAAGTTTGAACAGCAGCATCTCCCCAAGTAGTCACAGCAGCATTACTATACAGATGTCTGGTCTACTCCTTTCTAAGCTTGCACTGTAGGTGCTTCGAGAGCATTTTCCTATATATATATATATATATATATATATATATATATATATATATAATTTTATTTTTTCTTCAGAAGAAAAACATGACTTATAATAGTGATGATAGACTATTTCACCACTGCTAACTGCTAGGGAATTAGGCGTTAAAAGATACACTGGGGAGAAGACATAACTAGACAGTGAGGAAATAACATAATGGATAAAGTACTTTATTTCCTTATATTCTCCAAGCTCCGTCTGCCCTTTGCCATGGCCCCTGTCCAGCTGGACCTATCCATAGGGCATGAGTCCTGGCCCAGCCTTTGCTTGCCCCAAGGGAAAAGCCAGGGAATGGGGCTGTCCCTGGTGCCCTAGTGGACAGGCCCTGGCTACCAGATTCTGCCCCAAACAACCCCATGGGGAACCTCTGAGGTCCAGGCCCAAGGCAGTGGCCATCTTTGCCATCTCAGGGGGTGGTAACCCTGCCTACAGCAGGGAGTTGGAACTAGATGATCTTTGAGATCCATTCCAACTCAAGTCATTCTATGATTCTACAGTCTAGCTACTCAGACCCTTGTTCTGGTCTTGCACTACAGCTCTTTGTGCATGTTTGTATTTACACAAGTTTACTATGGGCTTAATCTTGTAGGTTTTAGATTTAATAATCTATCCTACTTGGAAAGGAATTTGGCTGATAAAATATCCAGGTTTTGCTTATTAGCTCTAGATTAATGTCAGTGTTTTATGCTGGATTCAAAATCTTGGCTGCTAACATTTAGGCTGTTAGGTTAATCAAGATACATTTTGATCTTGGCTGATGCTGCTTTAGGGCAAAGGGATTGATTAGTCAACCTCCTGAACTCCTTGTAGGAGTTTTGATTTATTGGAAAGCCAGGCATGAAGCCTATGCTCATTTAATTGCACCGTATTTCAAAAGCACTGACATGTGCTTTCACAATTTATGCACCAATTGTTTCAGAGAAATTGAAATTATGTAAAACTGTATGCCTTTCTTCTGTAACGCCAATATTCAACAGAAACTAAAATGTTAATTGGAAGAGCTGCATGATGTGGTTACAGAATAGAGGTAACAGGCAATGTGCATTCAAAGAATTCTCCATAAGAAATAATGAAGCACAAACATCAAATTCACCAGGTGCCTTTCCAGTTTTCACAACCAATCTGTCATCCTTCTCTTTGCATAGATTTTCCATATGTGACTGTGACTCCTTAAGGTTGTTTCTAGACTTTGAAACTGTGCTCCTGACCATCTGACATTCAAACAGACTACAGTCTAGTAGTTTTTGTATCCCAACTACAGTTATGAAGGTCTGGGAGCTGTGCCATTCTAATCAGTGTGCTTGGACTGCCTTCTTATGCAGTAAGGGATGGTGGTGGTGATGGGGAAAGGTGGGAGTGCCCAAGGCTTGCTGATATGGACCTGGTGCAGTGAGAGTTGGCATCTGGACACAAGATTCTTGGTTCTGATCATATTGCTCTTGTTGAAGCACCTTGGTGATGCAGGTGCTAAAACAGCTTGCTGCTAATGGAGGAATCTACTCTGCCACTTTGATTTAAGTCAATGTCAGTGTGTATTACCTACCAGCAAGAAATTTCAGCAGTGAAAACCACCTTTTCCTGAAGTGGATACATTCCAGCTGAATATGATGAAGAGAGACAGTAACATAAACAACAGAAAGCCTGCTCATTAAAAGCACTGCTTTATAAGGAACAGAAGCTGAGAAGATGCGTAATTTAGAATGCTGTGCAGTGTTTTTACCAACCACTGGCCAGACAGTCATGAATCACGAGCCTGAATTCTACCTCTTAGTCCTTGCAAGTTTGGAGATCTTTGGTTTTGACCTCTACTCCATCAACTTTCCAGTAATTTCTCAAAAGATAGTCCACAGCTGTCAGTACATTTTCTGCCAGACAGTATAGCTATTTATGCTATCTTATTACCACAGTGTCTAAGTGTCTAAGAAAATTTATGGAAACAGTACACTTGTACAGGTCTCAGGCGAGTTCCCTTCCAAGCTGATAAAATGTGGTGGCTCTCAGTTGCTCTGTTTTTTTCAGAAATTTGCTTTGCTTGCAACAATGTGCATTCAAAGGATAACGTACCAAAATGTAGGTAGAAAAGTCCTTTGTCTGCTAAATTAGATAGAACCACATGGGATGTGAGAAGTAATGGGGCCATTATAAAACAGAAACAGAATCCTAATATAATTAATGTTCCCAGGCATAAGCAAATCTTTTTTCCATCAAAGCGGCTTTATTAGGATTACATCTACACATTGCAGATAAACGCACTTTTACTAAGACAGGTGTGGGAAGGACCTATTAGGATCAGTAAATGTGCCTCCCTGCACTGGTAGATGCTAAAGGGATTGATTAGTGTTAACCTTGTGAATAGGAAAGCAGAAGGGGGAATATGATCTCTGTTTAAATGCAACATTGTGTAAACATTTTTGAAGCAGAAGAGCCTGAGACAAAAAACTCTGAAATGGATTTATTGCAAGAGAGAGGAGGAAAAACAACCCATCTGGCTTTAGGAGAGATTGGCTTGCTCTAGATAGAGCTAGATTTATTCACCAGAAGGATTATGTGTTCTCAATGTCAGGAAACCAGACTTAATGACCCAGATGTTCACTTAATTGCATCTCAACAGCTCTTTGAGGGTTTCTTGCCTTCAAACACTCCTGTGGACCTTCAAATAATTCAAATGACCTTCTAGTCATCCAATGCAGACAATACAGCCTTCTTTATTTCACTCATATTTAAAAAATCTTGATCATTCATTAGGCCAGAAGACAGGGACCAGAATAATCTCAAGCCTAAATAAGGTGGATGTTAACTATCTGTAACCATAGCTATTTGTGATAACTGCCCAAATAAAATGACTTTCTTCTGCTTTTGGAACAGCCTTCCTCCGCATTCAACATTTCACATGGGATTTGAAAAAAAAATATTTACAACTGTTATTTCTGGCAGCCATTTAATAATTGTGTGTCTCTCACTATGAAGAGGTCTTGGAGTTTGATTTAATCTGCTTGAATGAGACAGATTCCCTTTTAATCGGATTAAGAACATGTATTTCTGACAAGAAATGCAAAAATTGCACCTTCTGTTAATTCAGCCTCAGCAGCCTCCCAATAAATTTTTTTTTTTATTCAAATTGCTTACCTATTTATCTCTTCAGTGTTAACTACATCCCTCAAAAATAAGGAACTTCTCCCTGTAAGTAATCAGGCAGGTGAAACTGTTTCAGGCAGGGCTGGTAACACTCAGAAAAACTGTTTTCAGAGGGAGATATTTATGATGCTTTTAATGAGGCAAATGTCCTTATCTGGACAATGCTCTCAGACCCATGGTCTGATTAGATGGTCCTGTGTGAAGTCAGGAGTTGGACTTGGTGATCTTTACAGGTCTCTTACAATGGAAGATGTTCTGTCATTCTGTAGTTACTGCTATCCACATCTACAATGATGAAAAATCTCAGAGACAACTGATAATTACAAGAACAGAAGAGAAAACTCCCAAGGCCTTCCATAGGTTATGTGGAGGCGACACGGCTCTGCAGATCTGGTGATCAGGAGCAATCATCTCTCAGCATCTCTCTGAAACACATACATGCCTGTTTTACACTGCCTCTAGCAACACTAAGTCCCAGTTCATCCTCAACCATCCCGAAACACTATGTCAAGCAATAAACACAGGGGCAACAAGAAAAAAGAGATTAGTCCAAAGTGATTAACGTTGCAGGCAGTTGATCTAGACACATCTTTATTCTGCCTCCTAACTCCTACATTTTCCTCCCTTCCATTCTCCTTAAAAAGAAAAGACTACACCTGCTGTAGTCAATATTTGTGACTCCTGTCACAGCTCTCCCTGTCTCTGCACACCAGAAACTATAATGTAGTCATTATGGAAGAGAGAATTCTGTCCAGACTTTTTCTTCCAATGTATGGCTCCAGGAAGTGGAGAAGGGCACAGGCTGATAAGTGCCTTGCTTCTGAAGGTTCTTGGAGTTGGATCCCTTCTGCCTTGAGCTAGCTGCATGGGGAAGATCAGGCATGACTAACACAGCTACTGGATATAAGCTGTATGGATAGAAACACAGAACTTAGGCTTAGGATGAAAGAGACATTAAAGATTATTTATTTCAAAACCCCTGCTGTGGGCAGGGCTGTCCCGCACCACCTCAGGCTGCCCAAAGCCCCATATTTGAGCACTTCCAGGAATGGGGCACCAAAGCTACTCTGGGCAGCCTGTGCTGGACCTCACTGCCTTCTGTGCAAAGAATTACCCCCTAACATCTAACCTAAATTCTTTAGTTCTCACAAGGGCAGAGTAGAAGGGGACAATCACCTCCCTCTCCCTTCTGGCCTCCTGTAGTTTGTTGCAGCCCAGGACACCATTGGCCTTTCAGGCTGCAAACATACACTGTTAGCTGATATTTAGTTTTTTTGTCTACCAGAAGCCCCGAGTCCTTCTCAGCAGGGCTGGTCTCAGAGAGTTCTCCCCCCAGTCTGTGTATGTATCTGGGATCGCCTTGATCCAAAGACAACTCCCTGCCTTTGGCCTTGCTGAACCTCAGTAAGCTCACTTCTCAAGCCTTTTCAGGTCCCTCTGGATGGCTTCCCTTCCTTCTACTATGTCAGCTCTACAACACAGCTTGGTGTCACCTGCAAACTTGCTGGGGGTGCACCTGATCCCACAGCCTATGTCTGAGAAAACACGACAGCACACACGTATTATCTCCAGACTCCTGGAGCCTGACTTATAGTAAAGCAGAAATCCAAGAGATGGAGAAACCGTGCTGAGTTTGTATGGAACCAGCCTAAAGACCGAAGGTGAAGGTGTTGACACTCGTTTCTGGAAAAGCCAGTCTTTTTCTCTCCTTTCACGGACAGAACAAGGTGCCGTGACCCCCCACACCGGCCTCACCCCTGCCGCCTCCCCAGGCGGGCTCCCTCGCAGCCGGGGCGACGAGAGGCGGTGCCCGGCGGCTGGGCGGGGCTGTGCTGCCCCCCCCGCCCACCGGAGCCGGTCCGGAGCCGTCGTCGCGACAGGGCGGGAGGCAGCGCCATGGCACAGAAATGCGACGTGGTCGTGGTCGGGGGCGGCATATCAGGTGGGTCGGGCGGTGGGGACGGCGGCCCCGGGATGGTGTTTTGCGGTGGTCCCCGCCCCAGGAGCTGGGCGCTGCCGGGGACGGCTTGGGGGAGGCAGCGCTGGTGTCTCAGCTTACGGGTCTTTAAGCGTGAAGTGCCCGTAGTTCGGGCTGTGACGCGTTGTGCAGACTTCTGTTCTGCCCCAACGTCCTCCAAACAGACGTCCTTCCTACCCCTGGAAGTTTGGGACGGATGAGGGGTACGCGCTCTGTTGCTTCTAGGTTGAGTGTGGGGATGTCACGTAGAGACCCTCGGTCACAAATGGCTGATGTGAGTGTTGGGATCTCTTCTGTTTAGAGCAAGTAGAAGCAGAAAGGGACATCAGAAAGCATCTGGGTCATTTCTACAGTCTCTAGTCCCTCTCAGAACAGGTGTGATGGAGGTGAGACCAGCAGCTTGCAGAAAACAGCAGCAGGCCTGGGAGCTTTGTTGCACTCAGTGGCAATCTGCTTTTCAGCCTAATCCTGCTGGAAGAGTGCTGTGCATGCCCAGGATGAACCTTGCTCGTCCATTCTGTTCTGAGATGCATGGGCCCAATTAAACTGCATTATGTGTGACAGGTTATTTTAGTTTTTCTCCTGCGCCTTTGACATATGAAACAGCTGCTATTTGGGCTGTGCATGTTGGAAGGTATGCAATGTGGTAGTTCCTCTGCTAATGATGTGTGAGTCCCATTAGTGCATAATGAGTACGTGTGCCCACAGATCCAAACAGCATCTCTTGTGTTGCAAACAAATTAATCAAGATATGTCACAAACAAAATGTACGGAATCATATAATCATTAAGGTTGGAAAGCCCAGTAAGGACATCTTTTTTATTTAATATGGCTTTTAATTTCCCCTACTTATTCATATAAAGTATATTAATTTTTGCATAGCCACTATGCTGAGGTGTGCACCGTAGAAGGAAGGTGTACAATATGCAGTGGATAGTGGTGTGCTCGTTCCACAGGGCTTACCCACTGTTGGTACCTTAGAGCTGATTATTTCCATAAGCTGCCCGGGCCTTTAGACTCTCATATCTTTTCCTAAGGATGGTGTTGTGATAAGGAACTGCTGAATAATTATTAAATGTTTAAAGTGTATTTATGTGGTTAGCAAAAGTCACTGTTTTATGAAACAGAATTGATTGTAAACATGCTGTTATGGATAATTTTTAACTTACACCGTGTTTCATAATGAAAACATTACAGAAAATTAACCACTGTTATCTATTCATGTCTTCTAAAGCCTCAGTTGCAAGTTTTTGTACAGAAGCAGTGCTACAGGTTCCTTCTCTTTAATGAGTTGGGATCAGAGTTAGTGTAACAGATTTTAATATGTCCTCGCTTTTCATTGTTGCTATGGGAATATTATCATGGCAAGCTTGCACAGACTTCATATGTTTTCTCTTGTAGCAGAGCAGCAGTGCTGCGTTGTGTTCACTTATGTGCTTCGCTCTTTCCTACCTGCAAACAGAATAAAGTGGCATGTGGTTGTAAGAAACCTGTTTTCCATTTACTTTTTTCTACACCAGGTTGCTCCAAAGTACTCTGTTCTTGTGCTGTAGCAGCTTTTCTCCAGCTCCCACGCAGAGGCTTGAAACATAAACACACACAAAAATTACTAGTGACTCTTTCAGTCACTTTACTTTAGCCGTTATTTATTACTCCAGATTTACCTGCCTTTTATCTGTGTGCTTTTAGAGAATCATTGGACTTGCACCCTTGTGCATACAACAACATGCTTGTATATCTTCTTGCCCTTCGCTTTTTGGAGACTAGGTTTCCTAGTGCTCTAGGTTTGATTTCCTTCAGAAATCACTGTTTCTGAGCTGTTCCAGGAGCAGCTGACAGAGATCAGCTGTTCTGCCTGTAGAGGAGGCAGGCATTGGTAGGTGTGCTGATGTAGAACAGCAGTGCTCCCCTGTCCTTCAGGCTGTGTTGTTGACTTGGCTGATAGAGCAGCGAACACAGAAGCTGATCAATCAAGAAACAAAACACTGCTGTACTGATGCAGAAATGCAAACAAACATTGCAGAGACAGCTTTCAGCTCTGTGTTTTCTAGTTATTTACTTTTTTAAGGTAATACAAACTGTTCATTTGAATACTGTCACTGATAATAATTGCGCTCTCAGCAAGTCTGGAGTCAACACCAAATGGTGCAGTTGAAAGGACAGAGATAAGGGGTTCCATCCAGGGGCACCTGGACAGGCTGGAGAGGTGGAACCATGTGCACCTGGTGAGGATCAGCAAGGCCAAATGCAAAGTGTTGTACTGGGGTTGGAACAATTCCAAACACAAATACAGGCTGAGTGATGAATGAATTAAGAGAAGCCTTGTGAAGAAGGACTTGGAGGGACTGACAGGTGAAAAATTATGCATTAGCCCACAGTGCATGTTGCAGCCCAGAAAACCAGCAAAAGAGGGGTTGCCAGCAGGGAGAGGGTGTGATCCTGCTCCTCTATGCTGAGATACTGCATCCAGGCTTAGGGCCCTCCAACACAAAAAGATGTGGAGCTGTTGGAGCAGATCCAGAGGGGGCTATGAAGATGATGAGTAAGCTGGAGCACCTCTCCTGTGAAGACAGACAGAGAGAGCTGGGCTTGTTCACTTTGGAGAAGAGAAGGCTCCTGAGAGACCTCATTATGGCCTTCCAGTACTTAAAGGGGGCCTACGAGAGGGTTAGGCAGAGACTTTTTACAGGAATATGTAAAACCTATCCTAGGTAACAGGACAATGAACAGCAACAGGAGGATTTATTGAACAGTAGGTTCTCTTTATGTACAAAACTGCTGCAGTCTTTGACATTTCTGTGGATGGTGTAGATTAAAAAGATGTGCCTATGTGTATGAAAAGACTTTGCCACAGACTGTATGGAATATGCTCGATACCGAGGAATATTTAGATTGGAAATATAAGGGAGTAATTAGTTCCGTGGAGCTTTCAAAACGTGCACAGTGACAGGATCTTCTGTTTGTTTAGAAGCATTGGAAGACTTAAGAAATTTTCTTAAATCAAATTTGGGAAGCTGTTCAGAGGTTTCACTTAAAAACTTCCTCCGTGTGTTTTCAAAACTGCCTCCCTTTCCCTGCTTTTGCTGTGAAGACCTCTTTCCTTTTTTTTCAAAAGACCAGATTTTAACCTGGAGTTGCTCATGCTTTAGTTATACTCAGTCATACATAAGAAAATGCTTCTCATAAGTTAGTAGTGCTTAGATTTTGCAATCAAAGTGAGGTTAATCAATTCTTTGTGAAAGGCAAAGTCTTCTTTGACATACTGCGAATGTCATTTGAAGTATGCTTACTGCTTTCTGGTTCACAAGCAACCTGATGTGTTCCTGTATGTTCCTGGCTGAAAACCTGCCATAATAAAAATATTTCTATTGAAAAGGGAGATTTATAAAATATTTGCACTCCTATCATTGTCGTATTGAGATGTGATTGTACTCTTCAAGTCTTTCTCTTTATTTGTGTGAAGGTTTAATGCACTGTATGATTACAGTATCTCTCACTCCATCTTTATGTCAATTTCAATTTACTTAGAAAAGAAGACAAAACAAAACAGGTCAGGTGTTCTGGGGGCCGTTATCTTCAGATGTTCGATTTGTTTTAAAATAGACTGAGGCAGAGGGCAAAAATCAGTGTTTGAAACAAAATGTAAGATGCATTGCAAGAAAAGTATATGTGAGATGCATTGCTTTTGCTTGCTTATTGGTGTTTTCCTTTTTCTCCCTGGTGGATATTTAGAGTGTCATAGTAGGTCTCTCTTGAAGAAATCCAGTTTGTCAAACATGGCACTATTTTTGGAGAGCATTCCCAATCTAGCAGTCCTATACCATCTGTCTATTTGGAAAAACAAACAAACAAATGGCATTATTGAAATAGCTGTGAATGATGCATTGGATTGGGCGCTTCTGAGGGAGGACTGTGACCATCTCCAAGTCCCTCTGCAGAGGGGTACCACTCTCAATAGGATGCAGCAGGCAAAGAGAATCTTGGACATTTCTCTATTGATTGAAGCTCTTTGTTCACATTTTCAATTGTCTGTCCCTGCCATCAGGAGTTCTTCCTTCTGTTTTCAACTGTGTTCATGGCTACTGCGAAGGAACACAAAGCAATTAAGCGGAGCCTGCCAAATGACTTAGATTTTTCACACAAACCTTGGCAATACATAACAAACAGTGCAGAAAGCAGCTGTGTAATGCTGTGAGATGGGCTGGTAGTCTAGGCAGCGGGGACAGTAGTTGTAAGTCACTCACTGATACCTCCTAATTGAACTGAAAGTTGATTTGATAAGAAGCTTTCTCATCTGTCTGAAGGAGCAATCTCATCTTCCAAAGCTCGAAGCAATGTATCATTAAGCAAAGCTTTTCCATTAACTTATTTAACTGTTATGAAAGGCTGGTACTAGGGAAAGTTCATCACAGGCAGGCAGCAAAACAAGAAAAACACCTCAGGAGCAACAAAAAAGGTAAGTTGGGATACTAAAACTTTCTGCAAGAGATTCCTGAGTAACTGTTACAGAAATAACTGCTGGAGAATATAAGTTTGTGTAGCAGTTCATGTTAGTGTTACAGACTGGAAAGTTCACTGTTGTTTTCTTGTGTGTACTGCTGAAATAGACATAGGAGAGGATGAAAGTCCTTTGTTAGAAAGTTCAGTGCATTGTTTGCTTGGGAACCTCCTGCTGTGATACTTGTAGTTCAGTAGAGGTCATAATCTACTTTAGCCCTGAACTACCACCTAATGACACCAGAGGTGGTACTAGATATTAATGTGCATTAGTGTGTTGGTTCAGAGCAGGTGTGTACCTTAAGCAGATCTGATTGACCCTATTTATTGCTCCATGATGTGTATCACAGAGCAGTCTCAAAGCATACACACTGCATTATTTTTTCCTGCTCTAGGAAAAATCATGTGTTAGGAGCTCACCATTTGAGCTCCAAGCCCTGCATAGGATGTTCAGTCTGTAGGATATAAGAACTAGTCTGAAATAAAGCACCTTTCACATACATGACGTGGGTTGTTCAAGGTACAGTTGTTTTGCTCTGCGGATCTCCTGTCCTGCAATATTTGCTAGCATAGACATTGCAAACTTGCTGTCTTGGAATACTTTTAGTTACACAGTTCAAAGGTAGTAGCATGGAAGGAGTAAACTTTCCACTTTTGTGTTCTTCTTCTATGGAGGTGCAGTCAAAAATAATTTGCTGTGCCACCCCGATGGCGATATGCACCTGCATCCCTTGTCTCCATCCTCTATGTCCACTCCTTGCCTAGCTTTATTCTTTCTTTCTATAATTGTCTTGTAGTGTCAGTAGATTGTGGAAAGGTAAGTTTTGCATTTCTATGAATTTCAATTTGCCCATTTTACTCTTTGGCTTCAGTAAGGACAGGAGTAATTTTAAAGTCACACAATTCAGCATGCTCCTCCCAGCGTGGCTGTAGCATCAATCTCCACCAAATGGCAGAGTTATTCACCACTATGACACAAATCCAGGTCAAACTCCATTTCCCAAAGCACTAGAGGCTGTGAGGAGCAGCAGCCCATTCCTCTGGCTCCATCCTTGGTTTGTTCAGGGTGCTGGTGTGATGTCAGGAATATCCAAGCACTTAAAGAGAGCTGGTGAGTGGTGTTAGTCTTTCTAAAAGGTGGAGAGCTGTGGCAAAAAGCTAAGTGGGCCTGTTTGTGTTGCTTTAGTAGACAGCCTGAGCAATGCAAGCTTAGACAGCCTGATTGTCCCAGAAGTAAACTTCTAACACTGCGTGTAGTATCATAAACCAGCAGAGAGTTTGCTCTGTTTACACATCTCACACAGCAGCTAATGACAATGAATTAGGTCTTATACATAATTCAGTCAACTGAGAAGGCTTCTCTTCTTCAGAAGTTATTACTGTGTGCGCAAACAATCTGGGTGATCTTGGCATGCTTCCATTTTGCTTCTCTGTAGCGCAACCAACAGCTATAGTTAAATAGATCTGTTAATTAAAGGCAAAAGGCAATATTGTTTCACTGCTTCTTTCAAGGACAGGAGGAGATTGCCTTTGTGTTTTGTCTCCCTTTCTTAGCAGCTACTTCATAGAGTGGTACAGTGGAAAAGGTTATGTTGGTTATAAAAGTTTTCTAAGCAGTGCCATGCTGGTTTAAAAAACCCATCTTTAGTTTTCCTTTACGGAGGATTTATCTTGATATATTTATAAAGCACTCAGTTATACTGTTTCTGAAATCAGTTGTCATTTAGTTGGGCTTTAATTACATGAGGAAATTGCATTCATGTCATTATAGTTTCAATCATTTAATTTTTGTGTTGCTGTCTTTGAACTTAACGTGATTTTCCTCCAGGGCTCATAAGCTATTTTATCCTTGTAAACTTATGTCAGATAATAAGGTTCTTGCTTTATGAGATGGTTTGTTAAAATGTGATCATTCGTCTAATCAACTAGTCTGTGTAGAGGCTGATGTGTTTAACGTTTATGTAGGATCCTCGTTTGAAGATACATTTTTCTGATTTCAGTGGTCAGTAAGAGCACGCTACAGTGTCTTGTTACTTGAACCATGAATGTCTCAGTAACTCATCTGTGCATTTGTATTTTGCCCAGCTTCTTCTTTCCTGTCGGTTTTCAGTATCTCAGTTGAGGAGATCCCGAGTTCTGAGTGGCTTAGCAAAAAGATTGGAAACTGCATATCAAGCCACACCCGTGTTGCCTCGACTTTAAAGTCAATAAACAGTGATGATGCTACTTATGGGTAGAGCAGGCTTCCAAGAAGAAGTAAAATATACCTGGGGACAAATCTGCTTGAAGGAATTCAATTCATCTTTTCCTCCATCTGTTCTTTTCTTCCCTACCCCTTTCCATGCTGCCAGTAAAATGTACCCACCTGAGAATTTGTACAGACCTGGTAAACAGGCAGCTGTCTTGGTGAACTGAAGAGTCTCTGAGTAAGCCTGGGCGATTTCTGAGCCTGATTCAGCTGCCTCTTGTTTTATTTAAAATAAAATTAAATTTTAAATTTTTTTAAAATTTAAATTTAAATTTAAAAAAATTAAAAAATTTTAAATTAAATTTAATTTTTAAAATTTATTTAAAATAAAATTAATTTTGAGGAATGATGTTGATGCTGAAATTATGCCATCTTTCATTATGCCTGAGCAAGGTGGGCGTGCAGCTGTACCATTCCCTCACCACTGTGCCTCTGCTCTGCGTGCTCTGTGCTCAGCAGTGAATGAAGAGTCTGGCTGTGGTTCGTTAGGGCCTCTGGCATCTTGCAATTGCAACAATTAGGATAGTGACCTCTGTTTGATACCCCTTGCTTCAAGTGGTTCAAGAGTTCCACAAAGCTTTAATTCACTCGAAGCCTTTCTATCTATTACATTATGCCTGTGCTATTACTTTAAATTCTATTACATCATTGTCTTTATTATTCAACTACACTGTGTTTTCCAGTTTCTACATTATGACTCAACTGGGAGTGAAAAGCAAAAAATACCTCAAATATGCCTCTGTAGCCTTCTGCCTCTCAGCCAGCTAGTTATTGTAGATGAATTATGCCATCGAGGTAGAGCATTGAATACAGTCTTCATGGTGGACTGCACACAGCAACAGCTGATCAAACAGCCAGTTCATAATATATAATATCCTGGTGGCCTGGATAGCTTGCATATAAACTTGTACTCTATTTGTTCAAGTGATAGATCTATGTTTGAATCATTGAATTTTGGACCAAGACACCTCTTTTGTTCCAGTATGAGTTAATAGTATGAGACTAGCTTCATTAGAGGCTGAATCAGTGAGTCATGCTAAGTAATGAGCAGAAGTGAGGAAAGGAAAGTGTGTGAATTGTTTTGTTTTACAGTTTGGATGCTTCTTTCTTCCTTTGTGCTTCCTTCACTTTCTTTTTCCTTCACGCATTCTATCAGAATGGGGGAAAATACAGTGGGTAATGTGTTTCTTTTTTTCATAACATGTTAAATAAGCTAAGAGTGGTGATGCAGTGGAACAGGCTACCCATAAAGGTGGTGGGGTCACTGTCCTTGGGGGTGTTCCAGAAGCATGAATGTGTGGCACTGAGGGACATGGTTAGTGGGTGTAGCGGGGATGGGTTAGTGGTGGGACTAGATGGTCTTAGTAGGCTTTTCCAATGATTTTAGAATGATCTTAATGATCTTAATGACTTTCTCTTGCCTGTAATTAGAGATAAAGGGAAGACAGTCAATTGGAAATCTTCAGTGGTTCCCTTTTAAGCTTCCCTGGGTGACATCTATGTCCTCAGCTTTTGGTTTCTCAACCCAGCTGTCTTAGTTCAGCTAGGCAATCCTTCATCCTGAGTCAACTATCAAGAAATACAGTGATCAACAAAAAGCTGTCAGGCATGTATGATTATTCGGTTGATTATTCAGGATACAGGGCAGCAGAACACTTTTCAGTTGTTCAAGTGGAGACAGAGTTCACAAATCTTTGTAAGCTGCACAAGCTATCAGTACTTAGCTTGTGCATGTACGTGTTTGTATCTACTTGTATGTATGTAGGGTGTACATACATGTAGCACAAGTTCTCAAAGAATGCCAGAGCATAATAAGGTGGATATTTGAAAGTGACACTCAGACAAACCCTGGCAATGTAAATCTGTAACTAATAGGTGCAATTGGATGAAAATAATTAGTGAATGATCAAGCAAAAAGTAAACTAAAATGAACAACCATAGAATGAGGATGTGGTTGCTTAGCTGGGGGCTTTGATAGCTTCCCTGTGAAGTGACCACGTCTATATGGATGCCTGGGAATAACTGGAGAAATGCGAGAAATTACATGTGTTCCTTAATGTCAAGATCTGAGAGTGATAATCTGGTGATTTTTAATTTTTTTTTTTAATTTTTAATGAATTTAAACATGTTTGATGTTATATTTACTTTTCTCTTTAGAATACTTACAAATAAGCAAGTAATAATGATGTGCTTAAGAACATGCAGGGTTTATGAAAACAGATGAACTTGCCTCTTCTAAGGCAAGTGCTGCATGATTTTGCAAAATTTTCCAAACTTAATTGAGTCTTTTTTTCTCCCCACATTACAGCGTAGAAAGAAAAACTCATTTTAAGAGTAAATCTGCCTGGCATTTTATTTGTTTTCATGTATTTATGTAACAGTAATGCCTAAAAGGATGCTTTTTGCAAACTGCCCTTGTAGGGCCTCACCCAGGAAGGGGCTGACTCATGCTCCAGGTCATTGTGTTAAGCTTTGTTTGTTCTAATGCCATGGTATGTTTGATGTAGTGCCACCTTGCCTTTCAGTTATCTCTGTCTACTTTGGTTCTTTCCTCTGCTTGTTGTGTTTTGAGGCAGCGTAAGTTGTAAAGTAGCAGGAAAAGGATTAGGATTATCCAAACTGAAGGAGGCCCTGGGATTGAAACTGTCAGATAATATTGCAGTTCAGATAATAATGATAGAAATGCAATTGATGTTAACTCTTCAGCATATCATAGAATCATAGAATGGTTTGGGTTGGAAGGGACCTTTAAGATCATCTGGTTCCAACCCCCTACTATAGGCAGGGATACCTCTCTCTAGGCCAGGCTGTTCAAAGCCCACTCATATATGCATATGTGTGTGTGTATGTGTATATATATATACACATGTATACACTTATATACACGTGTGTGTATGTGTGTGTGTGTGTATATACATATACACGTGTGTATATATATATATCTCACTGGAGCATACAAAATAACTTCTGACTCTTTTAAGCATGAGAACCAAGTGTGAGTTGGGCATTGAATAGATCTATCACTCCATGTGGTAGATAATAGATATTCCTTAGATACTTAGATACTTACTCCTTAGATAGGTAGATACTAGAATTCCTTAAAATAAACAAAGCATACAGTAAATGATTGAAACTAGAAGTATTCATCCTTTAAAATGCTGGAGTACCCATTTTGTCACTCTGAATTTTCATTGGAAACCTCAGGTGTAAAAATACAACAAAAACTAAACAGAAGCCCTGGTCAAGGGCAACACAGCTGTGGTTTCAGTGCTTGAGCTGAGGCAGCACTGTGTGGAAGATAGCGGTTTTCCACAGAAATGCAACAAGCTGTCTTCATTCCACATACAGAAGAATTTGAGCTAAGGTGCTACCAGTTTGTTTGTCTCACTCATTGTTAACCAGACTCTGTATCGCTTCCAAGGTGTGAAGCCTTGGACAAATTTATGCTGCTTAATAAATACACCTCCCTGCACTATGGATGAATCATCTAGAAACACTGCCAGAATGGAAAGATCACATGAGGCTGAGGGCTGGGACTAGAACTGATGCTCTTGTAAAGTTGCATTAACTCACTGGGACGTTCATCCTGACCTCAGTGACAAGGTTATGGAGCCAGCTCACAGGATGGAAAAACTCATTGCCTCAGCTCAACAATGAAATGTTAACAATGTTAACAAATGTTATATTTGCTCATAAAGTTCTGTATCCCAGGCAGAAATGTTATGCTTTATGTACCATATTTTAAATAAATGCACCTTTTAGACAGGCAGAATGATAACATGTTTATTTGTTCGCTGGGATTTCAGCAACTGTTGCTTTTTTAAATTCTCAGACACTGTAGGTGGCATTCATCACTGCGCAGCAATACAGCTTATAAAGAGAGATTGTTTCTCCTTACACTGAAACTACGTGTTGCTTTGATACCTTTCACTGTGCTGTTCAGTGCATGGAGGCAAGGTGTTGAGAATAACCAAGGCAACAATTTCAAGATGCAGCTCTATGGTTTAATGAGGCTCTGAACTGTGATTTTGTCTTTCTTCCATGAGATTTAATAAAATATCTGAAGTACTTTTGTAGATGTGACTCAAATTGTAGAGGTTAAAGGAGTACATTCATATTCAATAACGTCTAAGTGAAGAGCTGGTTTAATAAAAGGTACTGTTGGGTTGCAGTATCTCACTGTCCACGCAGACCTTTGCATTTCATCCCTTTTTGTTTTTTTTGTCATCTAGAACTCCTGCCGCAATCTGGATGCTGCAAACCTTATACTGCAAAGGACTAATGATGCAGTGAAGAAGGAAAACTCGCTATTATTCTCTTATGCATGCCATCATTTTTGAAAGCACTTGGACAGTCTGATATGAGCTGAGTTTCAAGCTGTGTAATCCTGTTTCTGCTGTAGGGCTCCCATTACAATTCTGAGCATGTCCCTTGAATTTACAAAGGAAAAGTTTTCTTCATGAGAGCAAAAAATTGCTTGGCTGTTTTATAATGAGTAGGAAGGTGCAAAAATTGGCTGTACCACCTTATCTCACCCAGACCCCAGGCTACTGTTTTCTTTTTCCTTTTTTCCACTTTCAGTCTTTACTTACAATGATTTGCAGGCATTGTTGTCTGAAACCATTATCTCAATTAAAATATTTTAACTTAATTATGATCACAAGTGACAGAGGTAAAGGTGACCATTGCCAGGTTCAATCTTTCAGCAGCAGAGCAGTAATTGGATTTTGTTCATTAGAGAGGTCAACACAAACAAAAACAGTGCTATTAAATTGCTGTTTCTAATACAATAATGCAGTAAAAAAAACATGGAAGATTTCAAGGAGCAAACTCGCAGGTGCCAAATGGCTGCTAAGCTACAGGCAGGAAAATGTCTTTCCTCTGGTTCTGCTTCCCATCCCTCCTTTTGCTTCAACATCGCAGTGATATGCTGTGTTGTGCTCCTGGCACAGGTGCCAGGTGACTTACACGATGGCTCTGAAAAGGAGGTCAGAGAGCTGAGCCCTGAGTATAAGCATGGAGGCTTTGTATTAGAATTTCAGAGTAATTAGGTCTAAACAACAGCAAATTGAATTTTTCCTTTAACTGAACTAACTTTTAGCTGCTAGGAACTTGCACAGAGGGTTTTCCTCATTGAAGGAGTGCTTCTCTGCTTCCCCTTAGATTTACCTCAACTTCTTAATGCATATTTATCTTTGTTTCTTCCTATTGCTCTCAGCCACACATAACAGTTGTGTTAGCCATGAGCAAAGGCGTTCTCCTTGAAGTGTCTTCTGCTGTGTATTTTGACAGGTGGGTGTATTTTGTTTTGCAGGGTACAATGCAATTCCAGTTTTCCAATTGGAAAAGACCACAAGATCAAGTCTGACTATCAACCTGCTAATACCAAACCCACCACTAAACCATGTCCCTCAGTGCCACATCTACACATTTCTTGAACACTTTCAGGGACAGGGACTCCACCACCTTTATGGGCAGTCTGTTCCAGTTTCTCACCACCCTTCCTATGAAGAAGTTCTAAACTTCCCCTGGTAGAATTTGATGATATTTTCTTGCCTCCAATCACTGATACTAGCTACTTCAAGATTTGTGATTATGTGGGACTTGCTGCTTTCGTTAAGAAAATAAATTACATTTCTGGCCCCTCTGGGGTCAGCTGCTTGTTGATTCCAAAGGTCATACAATCATAGTCCCATCACTAAACCAAGTTCATTATTGCCACGTCCATACATCCCTTAAATACCTCCAGGGATATGTCTGCCTGTAGGCCTTCCTATACAACCAGCATTTATATGCAGCTCCGTGTTTGTGGCACGTAGTGTAGATATTACAACTCCCTGCCTAGCGTGTCAGAAACATACCTTCAGTGCCAAAACATGCAAATAGATAAAGAAAATCATATCATAGAATCATAAAGAGAATCATTCATCTGGAATGAAATGGACCCCAAGGATCATAAAGTTCCAACACCCCTGCCACAGTTTAAAACCATTCCCCCTTGTCCTATCACTATCTACCCTCGTAAACAGCTGTTTCCCTTCCTGTTTATAAGCTCCCTTCAAGTACTTTAAGGTCACAATGAGGTCTCCTTGGAGTCTTCTGCAAGCTAAACAAGCCTCAACCTTTCTTCATAGGAGAGGTGCTCCAGCCCTCTGATCATCTTAGTGGCCCTCCTCTGGGCTCAATCTCGTGTCACAAAATTGAGATCAGTTTTCAAAAATTGTGCTTAGAAATCTTTTGAATAATCAGATTTCGTTCACTCCAGGGCTTCACTGTAGTCTGTAATGCTTGGAAAAATGTGACTCATTACACTTATCAGTCCAAATGTGAGTATGGGTCATGTCCTAGCACAGAAATTCGAGATTACCATTAAAAAATAAACACACATTGATTGTCCTCTTAATATAAAGAAATTTTGAAGGTTAGGACATGAGCTGGTGATGAAACCCTTTCATCAAATGGTGCATTAGGATGCTTAGTAGGCACACAGATATCAAACAGGGAAGAAAGAAGTTGGAAGTAATGTTAAGCGATTCTTCTGATTATTATGTCCGAGTAAGACCTGTGTGCATGCAAAGTGCTGTGTGATGGAAAAACGATTTCTGTGGCCTGAACTTACATTATAGCATCCCCTGGAAAGCAATCTCCTACCAACATCTCCAAGTGGCTGCATTTAGATAACGGGTTGCCATGGTAACTGATGAAGGCTTGCCTGCTTTACCATAATCTAAGCACAATGGTGCTTTCAGTCTGAGGTTTCAGATAAAGCCTAGCATCTCTGCTTCTTTGTTGTTTGCACTAATTGTCTGTGTATCAGTTCACCGAGTGGAACTGCAGGTGGGGCTGCTTAGCCATTTATATATATATATAGATATAAAAGTATGCATGTATATGTATATATTCTGTTGTACTTCTGTAAGCTGTCTTGCAAGGGATGCTGTCCTAAATTCCTGTCCCCAGTCAGATGGTTAAAGTGTCTCAGATTGCAATTCATATATTCATATTTTGAATATTGCAATTTAGATCAGTTTTAGTAGAAATATTCCCAGTGAGAAGGGCAAGGTGTTGCTGTAGGACAAAACATTGTTTAAGAAATGGGAGTAACAACATCATTAGCCACATTTTTGGATGAACTTTATGTTTGAATATGCCTCCCTTTTGAGCAACAGGGATAAAGTGAAAATCTGCCTCTTGCCTAGTGATGTGAAAGATGAATAGGTGAGCCGGGAACAGTTCTGAGATGTGAGAGGTTAAACTTCTCAGCCAGTCTCTGTGCATGCTTTATGGAATGCTTTGTGGAATGTTAATCACAGAGAAGCCTCTTGCTCAACCTCTGTCTCTTAGCCAGAAAAGAGATTGCATTTTGTAGGAGTTTCCCATTTCTTTAATTCTGAAAGCACACCCCATACTTGTGTACTAATATTAATATCTATTTGTTGCTGTTCTGGCACCCTATCTGTCCTTGTATCACTGTGGCCAAGAGCTCTCTGCATCATCCAGTCCTCTCACTGTTACTGCAGTGTTGCTCCAAGAGCCCTTCTGGGGGTCTGAGATCCAGCTTCAGAGAAAGAATGGTAAGGGGTGATGTGGCTGTACTGTGGCAGTGCTGTGATGTCAAATATGTGAGATACATACAGTGACTCCACCTCCCTGAGCAGCCTGTGTCAGTGCTTCACTGATCTTTCTGAGAAGTTTTTCCTCATATCCAACCTTGAACCTCTCGTGTTGCAACTTAAGGCCATTACCTCTCATCCTGCCACTGTTAACTAGGAGAAGAAACCAACCACCACCTCACTACTCCTTCCTTTCAGGTAATTGTAAAGTCTCCTCTAGACTAAACAATCCTAGACATTCTTCCCCAGTGTTAGATTTCTGTTATTACTGAGGCAGGGGAGTTGGAGGGTGGCTGCATTCCCCACCTTTGCATCATTTCTCCAGCAAAATTTTGTACCATTCTGGAGCTGGTATGTACAAGAGAGAAGGAGGTGGACTATTAGCTATTGATAAGGAGTAAGTGGTCAGATAGTGCCTGTAGCCTGCAACTGTCACTGTAGAGCCAAACCCCAAGGATACATCCCTGTCCTTACAGAAATCCAATCTGCTGGAAATTGGCATGGGACAGTACAGTGTCAGTGGAGAACGAGGCTCTGCTTGGTCTTTCTCCTTTGTAGAATCATAGAATCACTAAGGTTGGAAAAGACCTCCAAGATCATCCAATCCTACCATCCAATATTTCCCCACTAAACCATGTCCCTTAATACAACATCTAAATTTTCTCGAGCACCTCCAGGAACAGTGATTCCACCACCTCTCTGAGCAGCCCATTCCATCATGACACCCTATCACTGATTTTTATTTTTTATTTATGCGTCAGGAAAGACTGATCCATCTTCAGAAGGTGCATCTATGAACATATGGGAAAGGAAAGTGACACCTGCCCCCAGATAAACAATAGGGAGTGAACACTGGGTAGCAAATGGCACGGTGGTGTCCGTGCTGAGCCCTGTGAAACCAGCTGCCTTCTGCTTGAGTCTGAGGATCCATTTCTTCAGAGGCTTCTCTGTCTGTTCAGCTCCTGGGAATAAGCTTGCTCTTTTCCCAGCTGGACTGAGATGTTTATTCATTAGATTTTCATTAAGAAAGTCAGATCTCATATTGCTTAATCAGTGTTGGTTACTGAGTAGTATTAATTGATAAGTCAATATCTGTTAGCATGATAAGCCAGCAGAAATCTTCCCAGATAGCAGCCTTGAGATCATATATTCATCTGTAAATTATTAATAAATACTATTGAACTTGTTCCAGCTGATCAAATATTTGTCTTTGCTCAAGAGCAACTTTTTTTTTTTTTTTTCTTTTTTCTCTTTGCATGGTAAACTGTGTTTGTTTAGGGATTTTTTTTGGTCTATTTTTCCTCCTAGAACCGATCTGTTCTTAAAAGTTGCTTGGAAATCTGGGCCATGTTTGTGCACTACGACTGTTTTCTGTATTCTGTTCTCCTTGGCTTCCTTAAATATTTGTGAGAGTAGTCAAGGCTGCTGAGCCAGCTGGATGTTTTTATAATATAATTTTCTTGATAAGGAAGTATGGAAATACCAGTAACATCGATGGTGTTCTCTACTCATCAGCACTTACATGAAAACTTAAGATAAATTAAGTTCATGAAGCTGGAAGTAAAAGCAGGACAATATGATGTTTTAACGAAAGCTCCTCCTACTTTATTTATTTATTTATTTTCCAGAAAATGCCTAAATCCTTTAAAAACAGGAGTGCATCATCTCTTTTTGGACACTGGGAAATGAAAAGCTTCATTTATTTAACTGGCATTGCTCAGCTGCTTATCTGCTGGGAGCAAGAACTGGATCTCCTACTCCCAGGCTAATAGTTTGCCATGAGGATGTTCTGTAGTGCCTTTAGTAGCTCTCATTAATACTCTTTCTATCCAGGACTACTATATGAAGTGTTTTCATCATTGTCATTTCATTCAGTCTTGCCGTGCTAGCTTTGGCCATCTGTTTTTCCAGCCAGTGCTTTTGGCATTTCTTCCATGGCTGACTTATACTTAGAACAATCTCCTTTGATGCTTCATTTCCCTCCTCCTTCTCAAAAACTAAACTTCAAAAAGTTAGTTAGTTTAGTTAGTTAGTTAGTTAGTTAGTTTAGTTCAAAAAGTCTACTAAACATCAAAAGGCAACTGATTGCTTTTCAGTGGCAGCAAGATAGTGAGCCAAATGGGTAAGAAAATTATACTGTGTGAGTATGGTTTCTAGCCTATTGTGTGCTCCGCTTGATTCAGCACATTCTATCATGTAAGAAAACCACACTGCCCTTCAGAGTATGTTGCTTGCTGTCCCACTGGAAATTCAGCCACACGTGACCAAAATAAGAACCTCAGGTTATACAAATCTCAGTTTATTCATGCTGAAATGTAAGGCAGTGGTGATCCTAAAGAACTGAGACATTGCAAGTTGCATTCCCTTTGTCTTATCCAACCTTTGTATTTCCCTTAATTCCCATAGTGGCTTGTCACACTTGCTGGAGAGACTGACTGATATTTTCTCTGCATTTGTGAGGATTTATGGCATCAGAACCAAAATGAGATGTTTTTCCTGTATTCCCATTGCTCCCTTTCTTGGTGTCTCAGCTTTAAGAAAAGCAAAGTGAAGAAAAAATATATAAAGAAAATTTTTATGGAATGAAGCCAGTTCCTAGCTCATTTTTACTTTGTTTCTTTTTCTTATCGTTCAGGTCTCTCAGCTGCCAAACTATTGACTGAGTCAGGCTTGAATGTTGTGTTGCTGGAAGCCAATGACAGAGTTGGTGGAAGAACCTTCACTGTAAAGGTAATTGTCTCCAAACCCACTTATGCAATGTACGCATACCCACGTTTTATATTATACATGTGTATAATGTGAAATTGATGATTAATCTATATGCATGACATATATGTATGTGCATTATGCATACACTATATGAATATTATGTATAAATGTATTTATGTATTTATGCTTACCTGCTAGAGGATGCCCTTGTGGGAAAATTGCCAGAGTGGTAGCAGAAGGGAAGTTTCCTGATAACATACAAACAAGAATAGGAAAAAACTGGCAGAATGATGGGGACAAAATGTTTCCATGTTATCTGCAGGCACTGGAGTCATTAATCTTTTCCTCTAGGAAGGAGAAAATGATTAGCTAAGTTTTGAAGTCATTTCCCATGGAGCGATTCAGCAGAAATCGCTATTTCAAAACACTCATAAAGGCCAATTGTGTGATAAAAATCCTTGAGCTGAACTTTTAACAAGCCCTGTGAAGAATGATATAGATTACAGGAATGGCAAAGGTGACTGGGGACCAGTGTTCACTCCTTTACGATGTGCTCTCTCGATCCAGGAGATCCCCATGTACTCTTGTCTTCAAAAAACCTTACCTGTGCTGTTCCCTAGTGTACTCTGTGTTGAGATAGTTTCTGGTGAGATGTCCAACCAAATAAGAACTGTGCAGACCTCTCTGACTCCGTCTTCTTTGCTAAGGTCTTTGTTCTCATGCTTGTTGGGAGGCCTGTTCCTTTACAGCCTTAAGCTGCTTACAGAATCCACATATGAGATTCTTAGTAAGTGCTACTCCTGAACTTAACCGAGAAAAATAGAGTTTTCTATGGGGAGAGGAATCTTCACTAGAATGCTTGAATAATTCCTCTAGATTGCTCTTTTAATTTGTGTGGTGTTTGCAAAAGTCACATCTCTTCTTTTTAATCTTGTGTGTGTGTGTGTGATATACTAGAATAAACAAGTTAAATATGTGGACCTTGGAGGAGCCTATGTGGGGCCAACGCAGAATCGCCTTCTACGATTATCTAAAGAGTTAGGAATAGAGACATATAAAGTGAATGAAGTTGAGCAGCTGATACATCATGTCAAGGTAAGATGCTCTCGACTTTGTTGCTGTAGACAGACAAGTTCAAGTATGCATCCTCTGAGTTTCCTGAATTAAAATAAGTATGCTGGTAATGAAGAACTGATACAAATCACTAAATACATGCGTATCTACATGTGTACCCTTGTAGATGCATCCTGGCAAGCAATGCTTTGGTTCAAGTCTGAGTTCCTGGTTAAAAGCTCTCAAAAAGTTTCACAGTTTCCAAACAGTACAACTGCAACTGTTCTGTGTTTGCCAGCTCTCTTATATATTCTACATGAGGTGTCTGAAAGGCCCTTTCACAAGTCTGGAAAGTGGGAGTATCTGGAGTCAGACTGAAAGGTTCTCAGAGTAAGGTTCCTAAATTCTTTCCTCCTTTCGTTATATTGCTTGATACTATTCTACACGAGTGCTGCACTCCCATAGAAGAGCAACATTCTGTGTTATTTCTGAGGAAATTGACATTGAGATTCACTATATGCTCATGAAAAGACACAATGATATGTGGTGTATGATTGAAGTTTAATGAAAATGATGATGTATTTAAACTGACAGCAATAGAGAAAAAAAGTTCTAATATGTTTTGAAGTATATTTCCCCATCAATTGTTATGAAAAAGAAGTGTGTTCTCAAAGCATTTTCGCACGATTTTGCTTTCAGGGTCTCCTGAATTGTAGCAGGAAGTCATGCTGTGAGGGGAAAGTTCCTGGTAGAAGACAATTGACATGGCTGATCTGCATAATCAACTGTCAGGATAACCTTGCTATCCTAGCATTAGTGGCATTCCAAAATACTGTCAGAAGTCACTGAAACGTACTGGATATTGCCAAAACTGGAGTTGATATGGGGACCTTATCTGTCAGCAGCCAGCACAACCATGGCTGCTTGTTTTGTAGGCCAGACCCCATTTTCTTTTCAGATCTTTAGGAACCAACTTGTTGGGAAGGATGCTAGTGTTAGTATGCTGGCTGAAATGACCTTTTGTTTTCCAGCAGACCTCTAGAGTGAGGGTAACTTCTACAGAAGTAGAAGTTTGGGCTCTTTCCAAAGATAATCCATCTTTCAATTGATCACAAGTGTCTTAACACATGGATTGCTAGAGGTAGGTTGGTTGTGAACAGCCTTTTGTCATCATCTATAGATACCTTTAAGCACAGGGCTGATAGTGCTTATGTGAGTCAAGGCTCTCAGCCTTCCTCCCTACCCAGCACTGGCAGAACTTGCTGGTGTTCAGGAATGTATCCCAGGCTGACAGTAAAGGATGTGCCTTGGCTCTTTCTGGGTATAGGAATGGCCTTGCATTGTGGCAGTAAGGCTCTTCTCAAACACAGGGCTGAGCCAGCAGAGTCTGTCCAGGCATTAAGACTCAATTCAAGGGAATTTATGCAACTGTACAACTTGTGTCCAGAGATTTAGAGTTGAGAGAAGCCACTCTTCTCCAGAAGGCATTTAAGCCATCCAAGTCTGGAGATATGGGACGTTTGACACTTTGGCTAAGGTCTGCATCTGTGAGTTATAGGTGCAAATAGAACCCAGGAGGTCTGCAAGAAGACTGAAAGCCTGGCCTGACTCTAACATTCATGTGCTAGTGCTGTGACCTGCTGGTAGAATGCAAGCTGTGTCCTTAGATATACCAGGGAGATGTGGTAAATGTGGTAGTTTTATACTTGGAAGCGTGGTGCTCTGAAGGTTGTCAGGTATGTATGAGATTGGCACCATGGCTTACACAGACCTATGGACAAAGAGACCCTGGAAGTAGCAGGATCCTTCGAGACTCCAGTGTGTCACAGTTTTATCATCCTGCTTAGAGCCATATCCAGTCCTGTGAATTACTGAAAGTCATCTGAGGAGAGATATGGCATGTCTTGGTGGTGACTGCTTGTGGAGAGCTTCTGAAGGGAGACAGGCCAGGCCAACTGTGTACCAGGACTTCCTGGAAGCCAAGCAAGGCTTAATGAGAGAAAATATCACACAGACAGTGGCTCCTCTTTGGAATTTCCTAATTTCATTCATTTCTAATCTTTTATTTCTTTTTTACTGCTGTGTTTATACAACTATGGAAAAAATATTATCATAGTCAAGGAATTACAGTTAAAGGGCTAGAATATGAATGCTGTATAGTAAACATGTACGTAATTGCATGTACAAATGGGTGCACTAACCTTTGAAGTTTTGCATTCCATGTGACTGTAATACAGTCCTTGCAGATCTCTCACTTCAGCCATGTGGCTGCCCTCACTTTCCCTGCAAATGGACAACACTCTTGTGTGTTCCCTAAAATCCAAGCTACATTCTCAGGTCATACCTTGTAAAACAGATTCCGAAATATACAAAGGTCTGTGTGAATTTAAGTTCACATGCTGACTGAAGCTTCATGACTATAGACTAATAATCTAATTAAATTCTGGACCACAACATTCTCTCTGAATCCAGAGAGGCAATGAAACCTAAAGGTTTTAATTTTTGTCTAACTACACTATCAGGCATCAGAGTGTATCTTGGAAAATCAGCTGCTGTTTTTACAAGTACCCAAAGGCAAAATCAAGCCTTTCATAGTTAATTAAATTCATTTTACAGGCTTTTTAATACAAGTAATATATGCAGCTTCTTTGTACTACAAAATGAAAAGAATGCATTTTGTTGATCTCTGGGTGTGTCTGTGCTAATTAAGCTTTACCAGCTTGATTGGATTGTGTGTTTTCTTCCCCTTTAATCTTTTTTAATGCCAGGTTCTATTGTGAGTGTATTTTTGAGCTCACTTATATTGTGTTTGATATCTTCACAGAAACTCAAAATTATATTTCTTGCCCTACATATTTTTTTATTTTCCTCCACTTGTTAAACATCCTCTTTTATGGTTTTTGAAAGGAGATTAGTGTGCTCTTTTCATTTGTGTAAGTGCGGTTTCATCAGTCTCAGTGAGAAAATTAGTACAGCTCTGCAAGTTGTATTTGGTAGGCAAATTGCTATCTGAACACCATTGCTTTTCAGTAGCATAATCAAAGTTAGGTTCATAAATCCAGATATAAGAAGTGAAAGTATCTGAGATATCAGTATCTCCTGTCAGTTGTCTCTTTGGACCAGTAAGCAGATACTAAATGCTTCTTGAAATCAGGTAATTTTTCCTTACCTACTCAAGAGAGTTTTCAGAACCTTATCTTAGATGGGTAAACCTGCAGCTTTTCACCACTGGCTTTTATTTCTCTCACTGAAGTGACAGCTTTTGCCTTCAAAAAATGAGCCAAACCAGGTACAGCCCACATGATTTTTACTTTTGCTATGTAAGACTCTGGAGAGAGATGCTGAAATACAACAATACTTCAAATTGTTGTGTGGGATTAATTGTGAACAGATTTGCTTGACTAATCCAAATTGCATTTAACTTTTGTGCAATCCCAATAGCCATGCAAACTTCTTGTCTTTTAAAGCACAAATCCCTGTTATCAAGGGTAACAGATAGCAGTACCTTTGCTAAGTAAGGTAACTACAGTTTTGGTTTTGTCTGCTATCATAACTCTGTGTAATTAAACATTTATTTGTATGTCTGGTTTGATAAATCAATCTTTTTAGAACTTGATTCCTTCATATCTGGTATGGATGATCTGCCTTTTGTCCTGCTATGATGCTAGCTGAGCACACTCTGATCCCATTTTCAATAATGGAAGGCTTGCGTGATATCTGGCAGCACAGACTCTCAACAAGACTCCTCTTATTGACTACATGAGACCAACAAAACTTGTTTCTCAAAATCTGATCATTACTCTGTGGTGGTCCCCTACTCTGTTGATGTTCACTGTCAGTTTTTTCCAGATCTTTTTTCCATCAGAACTGGGTTGGGGTATTAATAGCCTGGTCCTTTCTGGAATTTCCCCAGATTGTGGGAACTGGCTGTTCCATTTATTCTTCTTCATCCTTGTGTTGTCTTAATGCAAACTGGAGATAGTGCTAGTGATTAGTTAGGTAGCTAGCTATTGGGATTGTGTGTTGCAGCTGTAATATTCCTCGTGGTGACAATTGATATAAACCCTGCTAGTTGTTCCATTACCACCAAAGGTCGGGCAGCTAAATGCTGCATACATCCAGAGGTGTCTTTCAAATGCTGGGAGAAATATGAAGCATCTCCTCCCTTGTCATCAGGCAGATTCTTGGCAGTGAGTTGCTTGTACCTCTTTACCACGGTTCTGCTCCCTATGAGGGGATGGGCTTTCCTCATGCCCACTCATCTTCCAGCAGCTCTGGCTAGAGGTGTCTGAATACATGTCATGCCCTTCCAAGGTTAGCACAACCTTCATAGTTATCTATAATCTTGCAACTGGGGAGAATGCTAAGGTGAACCCAATTGTCCTGTTCTTGGCTGAGACAGAGCTAAGTGCAGCACAGTGGTGCTGTGTTTTGGACTTGGGATGAAAACAATGTTGATAGCATACCAATGTTTTAATTATTGCAGAGCAGTGTTTACACAGGGCCAGAGGCATGTTTCAGCTTCTTGTGCTGCCCTCTCAGTAAGGAGCTGAGAGTGCATAAGGAGCTGGTAGGCAACAGAACCAGGACACTGACCCAAACTGGTCAAAGGGATGTCCAGCACCATATGGCATCATGCTGAACTATAGAAGTGGGAGGAGTTGGCATACCACACTTGTAAAAATCTGCGCCAGCAGAGGTGACCTATTGTTTCAAAGCTGCTATGATGACACAGTTGCTAGGAAAATATTGTCCATGCAGGCCATCTTTTATTGGCCTGAACAAATGGAAGGCAGAAGGTGCCAAATCTGGACTATACAGTGAGCATGGTAGGACAGTATGCTCCTGGTCTTCACATGTTCTTTACATGGAGTTCATATGTCACCACTCCATGGACTGCTGTTTTGATTCTGGATCATAGCGGTGACACCACATCTTGTCACTGGTAATGATGTGATCCAGGAAACTATCACCATCAGCCTCATATTGGTTCAATAGGTCCTGACACACTAATGTGTGGTGCTCTTTCTGTTCCTGCCTGGGCATTCGTGGGACCAACCTCGCACAAACTTAGTGATATTTCAACATTACTGCCACTGTTTCCAATGCATTGAAACTGATATTCAGCTCGATACACTGGTTGTAGTTGGACAATTCACGCAGATGACCTGATCAAGATACTCTTCATTTCATGGTGTGACAGCTATGCATGAAATGTGGCTTATCTTTCACACCACTGTCACCACTGCTGAAATGCACCACCCACCGCCTCACTGTACTCACATCCACTGCTTGTTCTCCATCAACGTTCAGTAAGCGCTGACGAATGTCAGTGGGTGTCATCTTTTCTGCTTGGTGGAATTCAGTGACGCACCTTTGCTTCATATACACTTCCATATTAGATACCATTGTGTCAGACTGCCCCTCTGCTGCCATCTGCCACGAAATATAATGGGATATTGGTGGGAAGGTTCAGCCTCTTTTGCCGTATATCATCATCTGCCTCTGATTTTGCGGGCCAAGCTCATAAAATATGAGGCATTGCTTTCAGAGCAGTTCTTGTGTATGTGTGCACAGACAAAATACATTTCTATTCATTTTCTGTCCTATTAAACTATCATTATATCAATCCATAAGTTTTATCTTTTTCCACTTCTTTCCCCCGTCCCGATGGTGAGGAGTACTTGGCTGAATAGCTGCATGGTGCCAAGCTATTGCCAGGTTAAACCACAGGACTAGCCTGCAGGGCATTGCTGGGTTGAACATTTGATCTTATACACACAGTGCTTCTAGCTGGGACCACAGATCAGCTCTAATGTTAGCAGGCTACATGCTGATCTACAGTGAATCTGCAGAAAAATATTTTTACAACCTCCTGGGTGTCATTCATTTTCAGCGCTATTGTGTTTATTAAAATGCAGTTTGCTGTGATCTTGTTCATGAATAAAAATGTGATGGTCCTGTTCTATTAGGCTTTAACTGGCTGCAGGAAGACTGATTGCTTGTAGAATATATATTGCTTATAATTGAGGAATTTACTGGTGTTTCTTCTGTGCTATCACTGATGCATGCGCTAAAGCAACATGATTTATTTAAGCTTTTGACCCGCTTCTTTGCAAATCTAAGGGCAGTATCTCCTGGCATAGTGTATAATATGTAATGTAACAGCTTTAATGGATTTTGAATGACTAGATAAAAGCACTTTCATTTCTATTTTGTTTGTCTTAATTAGAGTGCATCCAGAGAAGGAAAAGTCTGTGAGGCTATTAGCTACCAAAAATTTAAGTGAGGCAGAATGGCATCATGTCTTTATTTTTCCCTTTTCTGTGATAGTTTGTAGGTAAGAACTTAGGGAACTGGGGAGAATCCTCTGAATCTGGGGATCTGGCACCTTGTAAAAGAAGCCATGTAAATTCCAAGACAGTGAAATTACTACGGTGCCTTGGTATTTTCATATGTTCTTGCTGGAATGCAGATCTGTGTTGATTAAACTGTATCCTAGATACAGGGATGCAAACATTCCTGTCACAAAATGCCATGTCATTATTCACCCTGACTGAGAGCCTCAGGGGAGACTCTGAGGACTGAACAGGCGGAGGTAGGTGAGAGCATCTGCCGAACCCACAAGGGATGTCCTCCGTGCTGTGAATGAAAAGTAGCCACTGGCAGTAGTAGTAGAGGGAAGGCTGTTCTTTTCGTACCTACCCTGTAAATAATGGACATTTTCCCTTTTTTTAATGCCAGTCGCTTGGCAGCAATTGCAACAAGTTAGATTGTAATTAGATCTTTTTAAAAATAAAATGAAAAAAATAATATTTGTGTTACAGCAGTCTAAAATGGTCAAAATGTACTGCAGGTCTGCAAAGTGATCTCTGTCAAAGGGAACAATATAGAAGAGTCTCACAAGATATGTTTATTGATCAGGAAAATTGGCTGGAAGGCTGACAGCTGTGACCCGATGGCAGCACCAGGATGAAAGCAGTAAGGAAAGTGAACTGGAAATAAAATTTGCATTTCTTAATTAAAACTGAATGCAAAGAAAATTCCTCAGCCTCAGCCTTCCCAGTCCACAGGGTCTGTTTCCTAGAAGATAAGGAAAAGGATCTGTACTCCCACCTAGCTTATTTAATTCAGGCTGCTAGGAGAAAAGCTTCAATTGCATTTGATTACAGGAACTGATTTTTGTTTCCCTTGGGAAGCTGGTTGAGGCCTACAGAAATGCAGAATTAAATACATACTGGAAGAGATGGCTGAGCCTACTGTGTTTCACATGTGTTTATGTAATTTTATGTAAGATTTCAGTTTCTAGATAAAAAATGTAAAAACGTCAAGTATCTCAGAAACAAAACCAGTGATGCTAATGTTATCTTCTGCTTTCATTTTGAGAGGGAAGGATGCCCTTGTGTTTAGGGGTTGGTTTTGGGTTGCTTTTTTCTGTGGGTAGAGAGCTGGTTCCATGGTTAATTCCAATATGACACCCCTCTTTTCTTTTCTTCTGTTTTTTTTTTCCCACCTCTCAGCTTCTGTGAGGGGAAGGAAGTTTTTTAAGTCAAACTCCAGAAGTATTCTGAAAAGGTTTCTTTTGGTTTTATCCCCTTCATTGGCGAGTTTAATTCAGGTATTGAAAGCCACTTGGAGCCCCAGTTTCAAAGGTTTCATCTGGTTCTAGTAGGAGGGAGACTTAGTCAACTCTTTTCTCAACTACTTGGATCCAAGAGTTATATTCACTTTTAAATTCATAGCAGAACCTCAATCTTTTTTTTCTAAATACTTCAGTGTTATATTTTTTTCTCATTCTGCTTTTTTCAATTAAGACATATATCTCAGATTTTGTGTGACTGATGTGGTGGCAGAGTGAAGATGAACTTTACATCTGTAATACACTGGAAACAAATTGCTCCCACTTGGCTTCTTTTCTTTTTCAAGATGCATGTTTCAGGTATGGCTGTGCTACATTTAAAATGAAATTACTTCTGCTGATCAAATTTCACAAAATGCTTCAGCATCCAAAGCTTATGATCCCATATTGAGTACTGAAATATGATTAGAAGGTATTTTGGCACATCTTAATATTGTAGGTTTGCATCATTAGTTATCTAGATTTTCTTTCACAGCATTTGTATTTTCAAACCTTTGTATCTTTTTATCTTTATGATAGCTTGCAGCACAGTAACCAGTTGAACTTAGAAGCAGGCCATGTTCTCAAAGAGAAGACTTTACTGTCTCAGTTTTCTCTGTAGGCTTACTTACCTTTCTCAGCTGCTAGAGATATCATTTGGTGCAACTAGTTGTCACCAGTTCTCTAGTTTTACTAAGAATTATGATTACATGGGAGGCTGAATGCCCAAGGCATATATTATTAGATACATAAAATGAAAACAACAAGGAGGACAGTTTTCCATAGTATAGCAAGTGAGAAAATGAATACGAGAGTCAGGTACTGAGTTCCAGCCTGATGCGACTCCTTGCTATTTCTCATTTCCCTCCTCAGGATTTTATATCTTGGAATCATACAATCATTATGGTTGGAAAGGACCTTTAAGATCACCTAGTCCAAGCACCAGCCCATCCCCACCATGCTCACTAAACCACGTCCCTCAGTGCCACATCCATACAGTCCTGAACACCTCCAGGGACGGTGACTCCACCACCTCCCTGGGCAGCCTGTGCCACTGCCTCACTGCTCTTTCCGAGAAGAAATGTTCCCTAACATCCAACTTCAACCTTCCTTGGCACAACTTGAGGCTGTTACCTCTTGTCCTATTGCTGTTACCTGGGAGAAGAGGTTGTTTCCATTGCACAAATGTGGTTTCTAGGATTTTCAATTGAGAGAACAAGGTGCGTGATGTACCCATGCTTGCAGATCAGCAGAGGGCACTGCAAGCCTGCAAAGCTGTGTAGCTGTGAATTAACATGCAGAGTGGCATCCTGGTGAAGTTAGAAGCTGCTAGTCTGAGGTTTAGAGGGCTTAGCTGAAGGAGTATCTGTGCTTATTCATGGATGCAGTGATTGCATCACAGGGTCTCGTTTCCTACAATGAAAGCTGACTATTGGTAAAATGTTTATACCAGCTATAAAACCTGGACAAAGAGCTGCGGGTCATGATGTTGAACACTGCTGAGGTTCTACCTATGCACATAACATTTAGAGGAGCATGAAGGGGTATTGTGCATGCAAAAGCAGCAGTCTTATGAGATCCCAGTGTGCAGAGAGATACTGATGAGACTTGCTGCTAAAGCATGTCTTTTCTTCCCTAACCATTCACTCACTGCCACTCTTTGAAGGGAATGTGTGTGGGACCAGCCCTGTGGCCTGCCAAGTCCTGGGAGTGATATGCAAGGGGCTGCTGATACTCAGTTGCTGTGCTATATATTTCCTTTACCCCATAGTAGTAACCTATTCCTTGTTATGCCATCTCTTTGATCTGGTGTACATAGAAAGTCTATTTCCATGCAATTTATATTATGTGGGTCCAGTATAACTAAGCCCAGTGTTGGTTGACATGACATTCTTCAAAACATGAATGAGAAAACGTGTTGGGAATTATAATAGTTCTGACATTTTAACTTGGATTCCTCATTTCCCTGTTTGTTTTTGTTTTGTCACAGAGACAACCGTGTTCCTTCATTCAGTTTGCTCCCTCTAGTTTCAACTTTTTCAGTATGCTTTAGCTCATGCTACAGCAACAGTCTTTTCAAGCAAGTACAATAGCAGGTAGACCTCCAACTGCCAATGCTGGTGTTGGAAGCATTGCAAGTTACATTATGAATCAGTTTTTAAAGACTGTGCATGCTCTCTACTAAATACCATTGAGACCCCTGATCCTCCTCCCTCAGACAAAAAAAAAAAAAAGAAGGTAAGAAATACTTCTGAGCATTACTGCAATTGTGATGTAAAAATATTGCATCAGATGGTCAGAAGGAGTGGTTATTGTAGCACTATACTTCTCTGATTTAGGCATTAAAAACATTTGAAAAGTAAATATTTTGTGCATTTTGAGGCATACTCTTATCTACATTTCTTGTTTTTCTTTGGAGATTATGCAGCACCAGTAGGTATGGCCTAAATATCAAAAAGCTTGTTGTGTTAGTAGAACTACAAATTCCTCTATAGATCTGAATTGTTTTAGTTTTTGGAAAATACTCAGAACTGTAAGTAATTTTTCTGTAGTGCTATTTTTGTTTCTGTATAGATCCTGGTCTTGCAGTCTTCTTGCAAACAGAATTCTGACACGCAGCACCTGGAATTTTGTCTGCATAGAAATAAGAGTCAGGCCTTAGATAATACCTTTGGACCCATTAAATGCAACTTTTACTGTAGACTCTCTCTCTTTTGTGATTGTTTTTATTTTTCCACGTTGAGATTTGCTTTTGTGCTTTATGAGACCTGCCACCCCAGATTTCTACAGAAGAAGTATAGCCAAGTTTTCCCTTTCTACAGTTCAAATGCACTGAAATAGAAGAATACTAAAACAAAGATATGTTTTATGTGTCTCTTAGCCGTGCACTCATGAAGAAACACCACAGGGAATTTGTAAGACTTGAATTAACTCAGAGGGGATTACTCAGTTAGGATTGCCTGTGGCAGGGCAGGAAGCTCAGAACAAAATCAATAATTGGAATAACCCATTCTGATGTTGTCCCGGTTTTCTCGAGAACAGCAGCATATGTATTTCATAAAACTCAGTCTGGAAATGCTAGGTACTAAAAACCAAACTGGTACACTCTTTTTTTGAAACACCTATGCAAAGCGTTCCACCTCGAGTGCTCAGAACAAAGCACAGCAAAGCTGGCTCCCAGCTGGCATGAAATTTTTATGTGCACCAAAAAGCTAAAAGGTAATTGCCAACATGGTTCAGATTTCACTAGCTGGGACGGGCGATTACTTACTCTGTGATTTATTGCTCTTCCGTTATGATGCCCCCTGGTGAATAGATCACGAGGGTGCATCCCAGTTCAAATTAAGTTCACGTTAAGAGTGATCATAATAGTGTCAAAATGTCCATTTCAGAGCCAAGAGAAGGATAAACTCACTACTATTCATGATCTCCATCTACAGGAATGTATCTTTCATTATTCTGCAGTAATGTATTTTTATATGACTGAATAAGAAAGCTGTAGAGATGCACTTTTTTTCCACTTTGAATGAAAAGTTCTGACATTTTCTGCAGCATTTCTGAATGTGTGCTGTGAAGTCCATTCTTAGATTGAAAGTGAGGTGTTCTGTACCTTCGTACCTCTGCCTCGTGGTTGGGAATCAACTGCAACTGTAACAAAACTGCTGATTGAAAACTTTTTTTATATTGACATTTTGGCATGTTACAAACCGTAGCCTCTCCTCTAAAGCCCTGCAAAATGATGTTGCTGTTTTGCAGTTCCTTCTTCACATGCCATTGTAACAAAGAATGAATTTCTTTCATCTTACACTTTGCTTTCTTTCTGACTTTCCTTACCTTGCTGTTTCTTAGGAGGAAGTCTCACAAAGACTAGATGAAAAAACAATTTCTTCTTCCTCTAATCTGTTGTGGGACTTGGTGTGTTTTTTGTTTGTTTGGGTTTTGGTTTTTGGTTGTGTTTGTTGTTGTTTTTTAAACAGATTTCTGATTTGTTTTTACTCTTATCCCTGAGTTTTGGCTTTCTAAGTTTCGTTCTCTTTGAATTAGAAGCCCTCAAAGTTATAAGCCAGCATTTTTCAAGGTTATATCTGATTTTGTTATTTCTAGACCAAGTTTTTTTAGTCTCTCAATATCCCTTTCCGCTCTTTTACTGTCTCATTTGGTGTTTGCAACACCTGCAGTTTTGAATGTCCTTACTTCACATAAAGAGGCTAAATCAAACCTAGCTCGACCCTTCTTCATGCAAGTGATCTTTGGATGCTATCTTCAATGAGATACAGCCTTTTTTTTTTTTTTTTTTTTTCATTTTACCTGGTTCTAAATACTTGACCATGATGCAGTGTTTCTCTTGAAGAAAGACCGAGTAAATATTTTTTAGTGATTAGTGATCACTTATGACTTAGAAGTTAGTACTTCTGCCAACTAATGTTCATGCAAATGCACTGCCCACTTAAATATGTAATTTAATATAAGTTTTGAAATATAAGCTGTGGCACATAATATGATCTTAATTATTCATTTACTCGGTGGAGTCCAGAACATATTATGAAGAAATGAGTAACCATAGAATGCTAATGAGCAATTCTTTGTGACTTTTTAAAACTATTATGTTGCCATACCTGTAGTCAGACAGGGAAATGCCTCATAAATGAAATAGCTCTACCAATTACCTGTCATATTCTGCCCTTAATTATGCTGGACCTTCTGAATTCACAGTAGTGGCTAAACTTATAAAATCTAACTATTAAGTGTATAATGGTATAACTGGGACATTGTATTGGCCATGCTGTCACTCTCCAGAATCTCTGTATTACCAGAGATGTGGTTGTTGAATGAGAGGAATGGGGGTTTTATTATTAAATGCTATGTTTTCTTGCAACTAAAATCAGTTTATTCCAGGAATGTCTCTGAGCTATGATTTTAGTGCCTGATAGAGCTCATCACAGCTGCTTCGGTCTGATTTTGAAAGAAAAAAAAAAAAAATGCAATTACCAATTCAGTCTTTTCATGAGCACTTAGGAAAATGTGCAACGTATGTTTCTTATTTTCAGAAACAGCCAGTTTCTCGTCTCATTTGAGCAGTGCAGTGCTGTCTCATTTTTGAACTGACCTTAGTGACTTGGTGATTAAATCTGTGCCTTCTTCTGGTGAACATTCTACCATTTAGTGTGGTTTCCTGCACATAGAAGCTATGATTATGATTTATTTTTAGTTTTTATTAGCTTACTGTTTTTTTGTTTTTTTTTTTAATCATCTTGTAGGGTAAATCTTATCCTTTTAAAGGTGCGTTCCCTCCTCTGTGGAATCCATTGGCCTACCTGGACTACAACAATCTGTGGAGGACCATGGATGAAATGGGAAAGGAGGTATGGCTTGAGGAATTGCAGCTGACTACATGTGTAAATGGCATCCTGTCAAGCTTGCCCATACTGAGCCTGTCTACAGTCGTAGCTCTGTGGTTTTTTATATATGGGCTTATGCTTGTGATTTAGCATTTTGCAGTCACTGAGGAATTAGCATTTTAAGAGACTTGTCGGCCTGTAACATATATCCTTCTCCACACTCCAACCAATTCAGCTTGTCACCAGTAGTTCATGATTTCCATTCAGTTACAGTTTTGAAGAGAAGCGACTGTAACTTGTGTAGATGAACAAGAGAGACACAGAATAAACCAGTCATCCCTCACTATTGTGCTTTATGTTCTAGCTCTTAACTCTAAAATTAGTCTCTGTTAAATCTTACAAAAATACATAAAAATGAACTACCCTCAAGGCATATTCAATTAAGTTCACTATACTACCTGTCAGGAATTTGCAAGCTGAGTAATCATATAAAGATGAGATTATATTGGTGATGTTGCAAATATTGGCGATAAAGCAGAAGTTCTTTTCCCTACCTTCCATCTTACATACTTCTCTTTCATGTGGTCATTCAGCTTATAATGTTAATTCTCTCCTTTATTTGCCTAAACTTTTAATTCTAACCCAAAATGATATTTCTACCGAAGATAAAACATTCATAATGAATTATTAAAAATGAATATTAAAAAACTACATAAAAGTTATTTTGAAAATAGACCTAAACAAAACTACAGATTTCCTTATTTTAACCTGAAAACAATTAGTTCACTTTTTATCTTTTTCTTCTGACATCCATTCATTTGCTGATGAACACTGTTTTATGTCACCTTAGATTCCCAACGAAGCCCCGTGGAAGGCTCCACATGCAGAAGAATGGGACAGAATGACTATGCAAGATTTTATAGATAAAATTTGCTGGACAAAGTAAGAAACTTTTCAATATGGAAGTAGATGTAAAAGTTTATATACCTTAGAACTACAAAGAGGCCCTACTGCTTAGCAAACAGATACAATTACCACTAAAACACAGCCTTTTTAGGGAAATGAGATGAGAAAATATTTTTTATGATAGACTGCAACATCTATCAGCATATGCAGTAGTTTATATTATGTTTCCATAACTTTTTAGGCTGATATAAAGATATAAGGAAAATGGGTTTTGTGTAAGGGATTCCCTCTGAATACATGGGTAGTACTTTTCATCTCATATATGTCAAAATTTGTTTGACTATTCATGAGAAAATGCTCTGGCTACAGCAGGTGTCTGAATCACACCTTTGATGGAAAATCCTACCTTTATTCTGTACTGGATCAGCTGGTTTCACCAAAGTACTGTAAGAATAACATTTGTCTTGAAATGGCACTAAATCAGTGTAACACCCATCACTTTGTTGTTTAACTGCTGCACTATATACCACCCAGGGAAAAAAACTGAGAATGAGTGCTTTCTTTTTTTTATGTATACATCAAAGCAATTTTTCTTTACTTGCCATTCAAGAGCAGTTTCATTGTTTTTCTTCTCCCTGAAACAAAAATACATTAATTCTTCCTTGCTGTAAAGGAGATTGATTTCAACAGCAACAGCTTCAGAATTTCTAAGCACCCCACACTCTGCTGCAGGGTGTCTGAAAAACCTTAGTGAAAAAGCCTGACGCTGCCAGTGGCATCTGGGGAGCATTTTTATGATTTCAGCCCATCTTCAGAGGATAACACGATCTTGTTAATCAACAGCAGGCTCTAGTCCAAAATTTTCAGTGTTCTGCTCATTTTGTTTTCATTTGCAACAAGAATTATAATTGTGCATACATATATAGAAAGCCTTTCTCATTTGTGCCACCATCCATATTTGGTTAAAGAAAATAGAAATACATGCTTTCATCCTGCTGGCCATCTTAAATTCTGTTTTTGGTAAGGAATAATTCAAGTTATCAGAACACCACATGCTGTAGTCAATATCTAATTGCTCTACAATCATGATTTTTCAAACTCTGTGATGGAATAAGTCTTGACATTTTACTTCAGTATTGGCATGACTGTCAGGCTCCCTTAATTCCAAGATGCTTTTCAGATTTTATTTGTGCATCTCAACTTGATTTGCCCAGATTTGGATAACATGCTTTAGAAACTTTACACTCCAGAAGGTAGTGATCCAGAAGGGTAGTCTTCTACTATTTCCTCTCATCTAACAGACCATACAGATTTGCTTTTGGCTAGTCTCACATGCTGGAAGTGCTTTATGTGCTCTTGGCTGAAATCACATTGCCATTTCTAGGTAAAACACCAGAGGAAACTGGGGAACTGAAAAGCAATGGGAGAAGGCAGCAGAAATGAGGTTTTAACTACTGCCTATGAGATATTAGTAAACACATGCACTAATTCTCCCATAAAACAAAACACTTGCTGATCATATTTTACAGTATGTGTTTATGCAGACAAAAATGATAAATATTTTCTGTACCATTTTTTAGCAATAATGAAGTCAGAACATACTCATTTCAGAAAGTGGGTTAGCTTTTCACTTCAGCAGGGCTGTGTACATTTTTAGCAGGGATATGTTTGAATTATGCTTTTCTCTTTCATTTATTTATTTATTTTTTATTGTATTGGAAGTTCAAAGGCTGAAAAAGGTTCAGCTGAAAGTGGATTCAGTGCCTGCTTTGGAGTTCATTCATTATCTGGTACTTAGCATACGAAATGCATTTAGATGCCCAATCACTTTTGTTCATGGTGCAATTAAGCTGAGCATCTTGTGGTCCTCTTCTAAATGTCATTTTAAAATCTTTCTCAGAATGAGGGTAAAAGAAGCATTTACTTTTAACAGGAGGAATGAGCCATAATTAACTGTTCTAGAGTAACCCAAAATGTAGAATTTTATACAGTAATTCCCATTTTGTGCTGCCATTTTACTTATTCCACTAATGAAAGTTACCAACAGCAGGACATAAAGCAGTAATCCTTCTTCAGACACAGACCACTTTTCCACTTCTGGGTTCATCACTGCTGGGTAAGAGACCACCATTTAAAATACTGAACTGTGCAACTAAAACTGTCCTTTACTTTTTTTTTTTTTTTTTTTTTTTTTTTGGCAGACATTTGCCTGAGTCTGTATACACTGTGGCCTCTTTTATGGCTTCCTTCTGGTATTTCTTTCCTTGGTGTGTTCCTGCAGCAGCAACCCCCGCCCTCCCCCCCCAAGCACAACAGAAGAGAACAGTGTGGGGGAGTGCTGACTAACCAGAGACCTCAGATAATTAACATCTAAGATACCTAACCTTTTTAAATGGCAAATGCTGAATAATCCGTATGCTGTGTGCTTGAGGGGCAGGCATTTCACAAGTGCAAACAGAACAGCAGATGTTGGATATAACCCAGGAACCAGGAGGACATGATGGTTTTGCTGTCCTGTGAAGACAGGAAAGCTTCCTTCCCATAATCCTGAGTCTGAGATGGCAAGCTGATTTTGTATTAGTATCCTAAAATGCCATTAGCTTTCATTGGCTCTTGTGTTTCCTGATTTTGATGGAATACAGCAGTATTTGATTAACATTTTTTTAGCGTTTCTTGAAAAATGTTCCATACAACAAATTGCTACTGTTTTCTCTTTCATCTGAAATCAAGGACTTCTTTGCCCTCAACTCCAGTGGAAAAAGAAGTTGACAAAGTCATTATCTCCCCAACTAAAGAACAAGATTGTCATCTTTCTTCAGTCTTTAAAGCAACACGCTTTCTTGTCTTTGCTGCAGGGCTGCCAAGAGTTTTGCAACTCTGTTTGTAAATGTGGATGTCACTTCTGAACCCCATGAGGTGTCCGCTCTCTGGTTTTTGTGGTACGTGAAGCAATGTGGGGGGACAGCCAGGATTTTCTCAACAACCAATGGAGGGCAGGTACTGTCAGCCATCACCTTCTGCAGCTGTTGATGGACCTTTCCTTAAGTTCCATTCTCCTGCTTATAAATAGTTAAGTTCAGAGGGCAAGCTGATACACCCCTGGCTTTGACCAATAGCACAAAAGCAACAGCACTATTTGCATGCATTTACACAGTAATCAGTCTGTTGGAAAACTTGTGTTGAAGGCTGTGTGCTGAAGTCATTGACCTAGGGATCAGAACATTTATAGCAGTTCCTGACTCTGTCTTTTTTGGGGGCTCTGGTCAGAACACATTGTTTACTCAGTCTGAAATGTCGTGGGGCTCAAGCAAGCCTTACCACTTCAGAACTTCTTCATGAAGATGGGAATGCTAACTGCAGGAGCATGTAGAAGCACTCCAAATCGATACTGGAATTGTAGACAAGAGTTCAGTTCCTGAAAACACAAGCTTTCAGGGATTAAGCCAGTAAAGATTTTAAAATCAGTCTGAAGAAAATGAACATCTATGCTGAAGTATAGTGTCGCTCTAAAATGATTGTGAACTGGCACATTGGTGCTACTTCTGCATTTCAAGAAAGTGAAGGCTCCATTAATGGTCTACTTTAGAAATGCAAGTTTTATTTAGTATGTTAGAAACAATTGTATTTTTAGAAAAGTTATTTAGTCATAAAAAAATACCTAAAAATAAAAATATGAAGAATTCATTACAGCACATTAAAATACATTGGTAGATATGCACATATAAATCAATAATTGTAGATTATTTGATTATAAATACTTTTCATAAAATATTATTTGTATTTCTCCAGTATGTTAGAGGTGATTTCTTTTTTTTTTTTTTTTTAAAGTTAGGTTACATACTGCAGAATGCATTTTTGATGTGAGCTATTTCGTTTCTTATATTTTGTTATTAGGTAGATCAGTGTTTCTGCTTCTCATGCAGACTTAAGCAATGAAAAGAGTGAACTCAGAGAAAGGTTTAAAAGTTTAAATCCTTATAGGAAATGTTGCTTATTCACACATATCTGTGGAATCTATTTGGAGACTGCATGAGAATAAGTTTTTCTCATGACATTACTGATACTTTCAGTTTTGGCTGGTAGTCAAACATGGGAGGTGCAGAAGTTCACTGAAATAAAAAGTAATGTGGAGACATTTTCCAAGTGAAACTACTAAACTTAATTTAAAAAGTTTGGCAATTACAGAAGAGTAGAGTTCAGTTTGAATCCCAAGCAAAAGACTTGTCATGATACATACAGTCTTTGCAGGCACTGTTCTGCTGATTTCTCTCTGCTATGTTGTTGTTTTCTGTGTTTCAGGAGAGGAAGTTTGTTGGAGGCTCTGGACAGATCAGTGAGAAAATAATGGAACGCTTGGGAGGCCGAGTGAAGCTGAAGAAACCAGTAGTCCGCATTGACCAGTCGGGTGAAAATGTCGTAGTGGAAACCTTGGATCATGAATTATATGAGGTGATAAAACCTCTTACATCTCAGCAACCATTTTAGTTTTCCTTTGTGACTTCTCCAAAATCCTGTAGAAAAACTTAACAGAGACTGAAGTGACTATGACAAGTCACATTTTCTGGTTGTCCCTGCCTAATAGTAATCAATGACAGAGCTTTAAAGTGATATCTAAAAAGCAAAGTTTATATTGAAATTCATTCCTCACAAGCATCTCTACTTTGTGTTCTGTTACCTTCAGAATTAACAGGCAGTAGCAGGGTGAACACAGCAACGTAGCTTGGTAATAAACTTCCTATGAAGGCATTTCCATTTTGGCTTCCAAGTTGTAAGAAAAGAGACCAGATGGAAAGAAGACCAACAAACTCTTGTAATGTACAAAATCTCTCCCCTGGATTTTTTCAAGAGCTGGGAAAAGAGCAGCTGCCCATCATTGGAACAGATGGCTGTTTATATAACGCTTGTTTGTTGTTTTAGCAACCAGGATTTTGTGAGGGTTTGATTTCACAATTCTTATGCTAAATGCCCAAATTGCTTTTGAAAGATAAGCCCTGCAACCTCTCTAGAAGTCTGCTGAGATCATTAGAGCAATATTTAGGATGAAGTAGTGGAGAATGCATTTGGCTTATGTATAATTTTTTTTTTTTTCCAGGGCAAATATGTGATCAGTGCCATTCCCCCAGTTCTTGGTTTGAAGATTCATTTCAACCCTCCTTTGCCCCCAATGAGAAACCAGCTCATCAACCGAATCCCAATGGGCTCAGTCATCAAGTGCATTGTGTACTATAAGGAAACCTTCTGGAGGAAGAAGGGTATTATGTTTTAATTAAAGGGAATAGTAGTAATAATTGTGACAGAGAGAGGGAGAAGGTACATGGGAGCAGAGCAGGCTATGAGTTCAGAGAATTATGGGTCTTAGGAAATTTCTTATACTTCTATACCATTTTTGCCTTTCCCTGCTTGAGAAATTTGAAGGAAAGAGGTTTAGAAAAGAGAGAGGGTAGGAGAAGAAAAAGAAGAGGAGGAGTAGATGTGAGGGGGAAAGCAAAGTGCACTCTTGCCTGTTGCTTAGTACCTTGGTTGTTCTTTGTTGTCTTCTCTTTTCCCTTCAGATTCTTGAGTTTCATGATTATGAGATGAATGTATCCCAGTTGTACAGTAATCTAAAGGTACAAGGGTTATATGATGGAGACAGGTCTTGTCTCATCAGTTATCAGTCTGCAAAACCTCTGCCTTCTGGATGCATTGGGAAACATTCACTTAGAGTATCTTCCCATAGACATCTCTACATGCTCCACTGATGTCCTGATTCCTCAGATTTCTTTTGCAACTTACTCTCAGACAAACTGTGCTGTAATAAGCACTCATTTCTCTTCAGTGGCTATGAGTCCCCATTTGTACTTGTGTAGAAATGTCACACACCCTTCATCTCTGTGAACGATTTTAACAGTTCTGGATTTTGACATATTCTGGCCATTAGATTTTGGAATGGATTAGCAAGAGATGACTCAATTTCCTGGTAGAATCCATAGTTTTCATACTCTCCTTTTCTTCTGATTGTTCTTTTAAGAACACCTGCATTTTCAAAACAATGCACAAAGATCTCCTCCTGGGGCTGACATAAATGTCATATGGAAACAATTATGCTAGGGGCATTTGAATACCTTCAGTATCTGAGAGCAATCTGTTTCTCTGCAATTTCTGTGCAACCTTACTAACTGGGTTGCAGAATAATTTATTTTTATAACTTGAATTCAAGAGTAGAAGATTCTTTTATTGGCCTTTTCTTAAATGACACTTCCAAAAATTGTTGTCAACAATTCAGCAATGGGTGTGTGCTAGTTTTTGTCACTTGATGGAGATCACTCTGCATGTTTTGTGTTTGTTTTTTTTCTTCCTTTCTCCTTTCCTTCATTTTCATATATCCATGTATTAGAATTGAAGAATCAGAGAACTATATGCTTTGGGAGCGAACTATGGATGTCAGTTAATTCAGTTCATCGCTCAAAGCAGTGTGAATTTAGATCAGGTTGTTTAGGGCTTTTTCAGATAAATTTTGAATATTTCCCAGCATCTCAGAAGTTCGCTGCTGTGTTCAAATGCATGGGTCCTATCTTCTTTTCCCCCTTATGCTTACAGGGTATTGTGGTACCATGATGATTGAAGATGAGGATGCTGCAATTGGTTTAACACTTGATGATACTAAACCTGATGGCAGCTTTCCTGCTATAATAGGGTAAGAGACAGAAAAGATGTCCAGTTCATGCCTTTTTATTTTGTCTTAGAAGCAACAACTGAAACAGAAAATCTGCTACTTTTGAATGCTCTGATAAAATAAGCTCCTTGATCTTTGTGGGTCCTTTCCAACTGTGGATATTCTATGATTCTATGATAGTTAAAGGGTTGGATCTCTGTGTATGGTGAATATTTTCTAGGAGTCCTACTTCCAGTAGAATTCTCATTGGGATTTATTAGCAAATTTTAAAATATAAAATACTATTTCATCTCTTTTTCTGCCTGTCATATTTTGCCCTGTCATGTTGCAAAATATAAAAGTGGAGAAGCAGAAAAAAAAGAGGAGGAAAAAAGGGAGTGAATGCACAGATTTAATGTTTTCTCCAAATATTTTGCTCCCCCAAAACTTGCAGCTCTTTAAATGAAAATTTGTTCTCTAGCACTGCATTATTTTTATTTTAAATCTGGCAGATCAGTCTTAAAAAGTTACTGATTTCCTGGTCAATCTCATATTTCAGCTATTGTTATTATACGCTGCATGCACTGCTGTATAAAATTTAGGTCACTGGGAAACAGCTCATACAGATATTACAACCTGTGAGTTTCATCTATAGTGAGTAAAGGTTAAATCATTACATGAGGTTGAAATGGACATTTTGGATAGCAACTTGAAAGCCAATATTACTAATCATATCCTCTCATCAAAAAGTTTGGGTGTTTTAAATAATGCATAAAATGTTGTAACATAATGGAAACAAATTGTTTGTGGTCTTCCCTTTTACAGTTTCATTCTTGCTCGAAAGTGTAGAAGACTGACCAATCTCACAAAAGAAGAAAGGTGAGTACAGATGTCGGAAATTTAAATGGATTCAGAGTCCAGCTTTTGTTATAAACAACCAGAGCAAGAAAAGGTGCCCAGATTGGAAGGAGGATGTAACCTTGTGGCACTAGGCAGAAGTATCACTTTCAGGAAGAATTTCTCTTATTTGTTTTTTGGGGGGAATCCTGTGGGGCCTTCATCCAAAGTGACAGCTGATGTGGCAACCAGTCTCTTCTGTTTGGAAACACTCTGGAACTGGTTCTCAGACTCCAGCAGGGCTGCTCTGGTTGTGTGTCCCCAGTAGAATTGCTGTAAGCTGCTGACTATGAAGTAGTGTATATATCCTGCTGAGCTCACTGGGAAGGATCCAGGGCAGCCTTATCCTCCACTGCTACCTGTCTAGCTTCCTGCTCTGGGCTCTTTCAAAGCTTGTCAGAAGTAATAGGTCTGTCCACTGTGCTTGATTTTGCAAGTCATCCTGGTGGGTCCTTTCAGCATCTTTTGCTGAACCCTAATGCTGCCGTATCTGCTGTGAACAAGACCTTAGGATCACAGAGAGGTCAAAAAGCTGCCTCCAGCTGTCCTCCCACAGTTGCAGACAAAAATGCCCTTCAGGCACAGATGAAGGTCTTTGTTACTGTCTTGGAAATAAATGTGTGCATACAGAACTGCTCTTTTGTCTATTATGAAAATAGAATTTACAAAATAATGAACTTTTATTTCCATCATACTTATTCACAGGATCAGATTAAATTAAAAGCTACATGTAGACTGTGGAAATGAGAAGAGCTTTATTTTGACACAGAGAAAATGTATTTGTATTTTAAGCATACCACAAGGAATATCATATCCAAATAAGCAAATATTTTTAGGGTAATGGCTAGCCTAACTATAGGAGATGCAGTCATCTCAAATTGGCTTTGCGGGTAGTCTAGCGGTCTGATAATGGATAATGGATCTAGCTAGGGCTGTTAGTATTCCAGTCTTTTGAAGTGACAGCCTGGAATCACAGGCTCTCTTCATTTTGTCAGTATAGGATTCAGGCTTTGGTGGATAGAAGTAATAGAGTAGTTATTCTGAAATCCAGCATGCCCAGTATTTTCAGTCATCATAAAGATATCGTGAGATATTACTGAGCAATACCTGCAGACAAATTCTATTTCTGTAAAGGGTTATTCTATTCTATTCTATTTCTGTAAAGGGTTATTCTAGTGATGTATAAGCCACAACTGAAGAAAGGAATTTGTTTCAGTAAAGAATGGTCATGAAATGTGCGTGTGTTGGTAGATACACGCTGGTGCAGGGATCAAATATGCCTCTCTGACCTATGTGGTCCTGGCCACAGCCAGTCCAGGCAAGAGCCTCTTGGACCTTAGCTCCTTCCTTGTACACCAGCACAAGTCTCCTTCCACTGGAAACTGGGGTCTAGGAGAAGGCAGAGTGCAAATGGTTTCTGTTATTTAGATAGAGGTTACGATGTTCTGGTGCAGCAGTCCAATGGAGAGTGGCTGAGGGACCCGGGATTATTCAATCTGGAGATGGATCAGGTGAGATCTTATCGCTGAATGACCAGAAGGAAGGTTGTAGCAAGGTAGGAGTCAGCTTCTTCTCCCAAGTAACAGCAATAGGATGAGAAGTGATAGTCTTAAGTTGTCCCACGGGAGGTTTGGGTTGGATATTAGGAAAAAAATCTTCTCTGGAAGAGTGGTGAGGCTGTGGCACAGGCTGCCCAGGGAGGTGGTGGAGTCACCATCCCTGGAGGTGTTTGAGAAATGTGTGGATGTGGCACTGAGGGACATGGTTTAGTGAGTAATATTGGTGATAGGTGGATGGTTGGACTAGCTGATCTTAGAGGTCTTCTTCAACCTTAATGTTTCTATACACACAGATACTGTGAGCAATAGCTGGGCTCCAGCTTTGTCACAGGATCAAGAGAGTCAGGTTTTCAGTAGTGGATGTGAGGAGCAGGATATAGTGTCTGTGGCAGCTATCCTAAATCATGGCTGTAAACATCAGTGGTGGGAGGGCGTGGGAAATACTTTACAGTTTAAGCCAGATGTAAGGGGATCCCTCACTGCAGGGAGGAATCATTGTGTGTCACTCTTGATAGGATCCTACCTAAACAGCTCCACTGGTAACATTCTTCTTATTTAGTACTGGTGCAATTTCACAGCTGAGTCCAAAGCCAAGAAATAAGGATTATACTTGCTACATATTCCATATGTTCCATGCAAGCATTAGCAATAAATTCATAAATAAGAATTTATTTAAACTATTCAGAAACAAAGGAGACAGATGGTACAGAGAGGCCAGTGTGTCTGCAGGGATTGCTCTTATTAGGGAGAATTATCTCAGTAACAGATTACTGTTGGTACATTTGCAGCCCTTTGGAAACTACTTTTCTGTGCACTGTCTTGTGGTTTTTCTTTCTTTCGAATACCATGTTACTGATAAATAATTCCTTCCAAGGTCAAAGTTATTTCATAGTCTGAAGATGCCCTTGACCTGAAGCTTGATATTTTCTCTTACATAGCTATCTTCAACTAAATTTATGTGTTTTTGCAATGTGGTTGGCAAACAGCAGTGAACTTGCAGCATCCTGGAGCCCTTCAGATGTCCATACCTGAGCATCATTACCACCTTCTGCTCTGCCATTTCTGGGCTCCTGGGAGGGTCCACATGTCACATGTGGAAAAGGGGCAGGGCACACGTGGATCGTTGAGGGGTGCTTCTCAGCCTTATCATGGTGCTGGAAGAAACAGGAGCAGATGGATCCCTGAGTGATGCTCACTGGAGCCTTGCAGATTTATTGACCTGCCCTAAAAGCAGGAGCCTAGTAGGCATTTGTGAGGCATTTGCATTAGGTGAGCAGATCCGAACAGAGGGCTTTTGCTGGTTCCTGCTGTTAAAATGGCTTTGTTTGGTTGAGACACTGCAAAGGTGCTAGTGGAATGTAGGGTATGTTGGTCACTTCACTTGGAGAATGAGAGGCAGAGGAACTGGTATCCTTCGTTATGGCTGTTGCTGGATCCGTGGCTACAAGGAGATAGGGCACTGTCAGTAGGATTTTCTCATAGTCTCATAGAGATGGAGATGGGACCCGTGCAAATATGGAGCTGGGGCTGCTGCATTGCTGTGATTTATGGCCAACGTGGATTTTCTGTGGAGCATAGGGTTTGCTTCCGGAAGTAAACACCTTTTCAGTGTTGTGTTTGTGTGTTTATTTGGTTTCCATAATGGCATAGCTATTATTTCATCTTGATCATCTTCTTTTTCGAAATTCAGCTGCACTGCAGCTAAATGTAAGACCCAAAAACTTATAAGAGCAAACTTAATTGCTCCTGGGGCTTGCTGCAGAATGAACTATATTCATGGATTTGTAGACTCATAAACTAAAACAGGAGGAGATTTTATAGATACAGAAATAAAGAACAGTTTCTCTGAGAGCCTCAGGCTATCAGTACCTGAATCTTTGTAAGAACAAATTTTATCTTGGACTACGTGCCGAGAAAAAAAAGTGCAATCCCTTACTTCTTTTTTTTTTTTCCTGACAGTCTAGAGGACCTTTGGGTAATATATGAACTTGGGCTGCTAGAGTTATCTTAAGGGAACAGTTTGCATAACTGCTGGTAAAATTGGCATTTATGCAGCACAGAAGTTTATTGAGTGAAAGATATTCCTAAAGTGATCTGCTCCAGAGTCTGAGCAATTAGAATAGATCCCAAAAGTGGAACCTCAAGTTTGAGTAAATACTTACACTTACTGTCTTGAAACTTGAACATTTTAAGGGCAGTGCATTTTCTCTTTTCTTACCCAGAAGCCTTTTGTTGTTTTTCTCTTGCAGGAAGACAAGGCTGTGTGAACTCTATGCAAAAGTCTTGGGATCAGAGGAAGCTTTACATGTAAGCACACAATGTAAATCTTGGTGTCTCTCATCAGTATTGCTGCAATTGGGAAGGGCAGAATGAGACTGGAATGCAGCAGTATGCTGGAGCAAAGCACTATTTGGGAAGTGGCTCATGATACAGGAGGTTTTGCTGCTCTCCGTGGAGAAGTAGAGAGTATGTTACAGCAATTTTTGTATTGTACCTGATAGAGAGAATACGTATACTTTCATGAAGCAGTTAAAAAAACAAATATATTCTCATTCTCTGCATTGCTGAAGGTGGGATTCATTGTGTTTACCACCATAAATATCAACAGTTCTGAGATTCCATCTTAATCCATGTTGAGCACAATGTTCCTTCTCTCTTACTAGTTGCTAAGATCCACTACTACACATATGTTTCTTTTTGTCTTTGCTTTCCCTTCTCTTCTCTGTAATGGTAAATAACTGACAGGATTTGTGTCATCTCTGACTTAGGTTATGTGATCAAAGCCCTTTATCCTTTAAGGGCAATTTTCCATGAACTAAATGTTGTGTACACCAATCTCAAGATTACATCATTTTAAACACAGCGATACTGTATGTCAAACCATGCAAGTATCATACTTTGCATTTTTTAATAGTATGTTTTTGTACCCAGTGTACACATTACAAGTATTACACCAGTTTATACCAGAGGTTAATTTTGCTTTTCATGGCTCAAAGCATAAATTTGTGCTCAGAGCATAAATTTACATTGACAGATTAAGAGGATTATCTTCTGCAGTGCTCAGATTGGCTATTTTTTTTTTAAACAGCTAGCAGTGTCTAAAATTAAGGTTTATTGTGTCTGATCCATACTGCATTAACAGACTTGTTAAATGTGCTCATCTTGTCAGGCATTGTCATGCAACAAATCATAAGCTATTTTCACTGCTGTCTCCTCCATTCTCTTATTAGCATCTCTGGGACTTTATCCTTTCCTTGAGTGAATTAATGTCTGTTTTACAGCCAGTGCATTATGAAGAGAAGAACTGGTGTGAAGAGCAGTATTCTGGAGGCTGCTACACAGCCTACTTCCCACCAGGCGTAATGACTCAGTATGGAAGGTACAGTGTCTATTTATAGTGGGCTTTGGAGTAGCAAGATAAGACCAAGTTAATAAATAATCTCAGGAAGGGTCATAAATCCTCTGTCACTCTGTTGGCTTTATACCTTCGAGATTGCTAGGGAATATTTTACACAGATCTTATAACCTTCCACTTGTCTCAGTTGGGCTTTGTGATGGATGAGTACAGTATCATTAGGGTTTGTTGTGTGTGGCTTTTTGTTTTTTTTCCTCCTGTTATTTCTTTTTCCCCTTTTTGTTATTTGGTGAATGCAACTGAGTAGATTTTTGGAAGTGAACTAGGAAGTTTTCAGCTTCTGTTTACAAAACAGACGTACGGTATTTGAGATCAGTGTTACCATTTCCAGACCATCTCTAGCTGGTGTTTTGTAAATACTTGTGGAGAGTTAATTCCTATCAACAATGACATTCGAGTCATTTCTTTGGACAGTTCCTTTTAGCAGAGAAAGCTTAATACCTTAAACAGTGTGCAATTGTATATGGCCCTCACAGGCAAACGTTTTTGCATGAAAATAAGATTTACCAAGAAGAAAAGGGCTTGCTGCTCCGAGCAGTGATTGGCTTTCAGATACGTAGTTTTTAGTGTTTACTTGAAATCTAAGTTTTCACAATTAAAAAACAAACAAACAAAAACCTTGAGACCGACAAAACAGTTGTAATGAAGAACATATGGAATCCTTAATTTTTAAAGTAATTTTAATATCACTAATTACTGTGAATTGTGGAAAAGTACAGCATAAAATCTTTTATTTCCTGGTTGTTACTTAGATATTATGGGGATACATTTCAGAATGCTGAACTGTGAAGTATGAAGAACCAGTATCAGCTAGCCCTGGTATTTAAGACACTATAAAATTATGAGATATAAAAAGTCTCATCTCAAACTAATTGTCTTTTATATCTACACAAACACTAAATTCACATCTAGAAATAGTGCTGCAAGAACTGCAATGTGAAAGTTTAGAAAACATGAACACTGATTTGTTTACCTTAAGAAATGCCTTGCAATGCCAACTACTCATTCAGCTCAACTCACTCAGAGTTAATATCTCTAAGTAACTGCTGTTATTTAAAACACATTTATTCTAATGTTAATCCAAAGATTCCGTTGTCTCATCTGATATGGCTGATGTGATTTATTGCTTGTTCTTCCTCAAGGATTCTTCGACAGCCCATTGGCAGGATCTACTTTGCTGGCACTGAGACAGCCACAGAGTGGAGTGGATACATGGAGGGGGCCATACAGGCTGGAGAAAGAGCAGCCAGAGAGGTAGAGGCACAAGCCCAAAACTGGGGAAGTTGTCACATAGTCTATGGAAGATGAAATATATTCTGGTTGGAGGCAAAATGGGACCTGAGTATTAATGTTTTTAGACATTCTGAAAAAGAGGATAGACTGCAAAAAGGATGAAGAAACATTGGACTTGGAATGCTTAGGAAAGATTCTCTGAAAACCCCCATAGATTGTGCTACATGACCTCTTTAATGTAAGAATACCATCTGTATTCTCCACAGATGGTAGCAGAGAAGTTGGCAAGTGAGCTTGATCAGTAAAAATTTGATCTTTTTCATTCCCTCATTTACTTGTGGACGGAAAGTAAGTTTAAAATCCAGTACAGGGATGTTTCCCACTCTATTTTATTGAAAAGTTGACAGCGTTCCTGAATCTTGTCTAGAATAAAAGCCTATTGTAAAATACAGCAAATCTTGTTAAATCTACAGGTGACTAGAATAGGAAGAACATTAATATCACCACCTCCGTTTCATTTTACTGTAGCAGTTCATCTTGCTGTCTTTTATTACTCTCAATTCACACAGTCTTTGCTTTCCTATTTGTATCTGGTGTCTTTGATACTATGAATGGTTACTTTTTCATTGTGAAGGTTTCTTTTTTAATCTTACTTTTTTTCTGGCTGAAGGCGGTGGTGTTTTGTTATAGGATTGTGTTCCTCTCCCTACATCATGGTAAAACTTAATAAACAAACCACTCAAGACTATATTGGTTGCTCTTGTTGTATCTGTGTATGCACACCTCACTTTGCTGTGAGTGTATACTTAACTCTTAGTCATATTCATATTACCTTAGTCACATAAGGCTAGTCAAGTTCTGGTATCTGACATAGAGCAACTAAACACTGAGAGCTTCTTCTGTTATATTTTCTGTTTTCTACTAAGTGGGGTATCTTATTAACTATTTGGCCTCCCAAAAATGTGTTGTAAAAAGATCACATTTTCTTTAAAATTTAAATACACAGAGATTTATGTGCTGAGTTGTTGTCTTAATCATGCTATTTTAAAATAAACACTGAAAGCCAGCCTTTTTCCCCTTCAAAGAACCAGTGGTGTTTACTAGGAAATGCTATTTACTTTCAGATACTGTTTGCTATGAAGAAAATCCCAGACACTGAAATTTGGAAGCCAGAACCTGAATCGATTGTAAGTTTTTATGTGGATTAAATGGATTATTATTTTAACTTTGGTATTGTGCATGAGAGAAAAAAATATATATATATTTTAAGCTTTGTAAACCAAAGCCACAATAATCTTTTCTTACTTAACGAAACTGCCCTTCTCCAACAGGAAAATAAGAGAAACTAAGAGAAGTCATCCATCTGACAACTCTGAAACATCAGATCAGAAAGAATTGCACTTCTTAAGTGGTCAATTAATCTTTTTCGTGTGCCTCTTCCTATTCCTTTTAACTGAGTAGAAAACTTGCATACTCTGTACTTCTTAATAACATGAATGGCTTCAGCCCAGTTCTGTTTCTGCTCAGGAATCTTTTTATATGTATCCTGCCTCTAACCATGGAGATGTTATGTTGGTAAAGAATGTTTTCTCTCCACAGGATGTTCCAGCTTTGCCCATCACAACCACCTTTTGGGAGAGAAACTTGCCATCTGTACCAGGACTGCTAAAGCTGATTGGGTTTTCCACTTTCTTCACCTCTGTGGCTGCTGCAGGGTTATTTGCCTACAGAAGGGGACTTCTAGTTCGAAACTGAAAAATGTGCCAGTACAAAGCCTCACACTCACAGTTTTCTTTTTCTCTGAGGTTTTTTTGGCATGTACTTCCCTGCCTTCAAAGACAGGCCAGGACTAGGGAAGAGGAGAAAACAGTAGAGAGAAGACTCTAGAGGGGAGGATAAATGAAGGGGATCCATATTCAAAAAGAGCCCCTTGAATCCAGGCCTCCTTCTAGCAGTAATTTTTTTGTTTTGGAATTTCTAGGAAACCTTGCAAAGAATTATCACCTTGAGATTTTCATCCAGATCTCAGAACACAGGTGACAAAATGCCTTGATAATACCTGTTTTGATAAGATTTCCAGTTATTTTTACGCATATATCATAACCAGGCCCTGAATTATGAGTCTTCTTGGCACTTCCATCTTTAGTCAAAAAAAAAAACAAACAAAAAAAAACCAACAAAAAAACACTTCTGCTCTCCTTTGTGGTAGACTGAGAAAAGAAATCCATAACTTAAAGACTAATTGATTAGTTAATGTAAATTTTTAGTAAGAATCCTTTTAGTGATTTTTTTTTTTTCCTCTCTCAAATGTCCAGAGCCCAGATAGTACATAAACAAGAAGTCAGGCTACCTTTTCAAATGGTGGTCTAAATGCATTCATCCCAGCTATGCAAGTGTGGCCTCGGGTTGTTAGTATTTCCAGTGGTGTCACTGTCCTACAGTAAATTGAAGGAGAATGTTTCTACTGCCTCTTGCAATGAAGATGAATTTCAGGCTTCCTATCTGTGTCTGAGTTCATCACTGTCCAGGATCAGACCTTCCTGACCTGGAAAATCAACAGTCTCCAGACAACACCCAATGTAGTGAGCAGCATAGCTGGTCAGACTGTTGGGCCTGAGTGTGAACGAGGGGCCTTAGGTTAAATGTGATAATACAGACAAAGCATTTTGAACCTTTGTCACCATCTGACTTATTTCTGACTCCAAGCTTCCCCTGCCCTTTCAGGTCCCTTAAGGGAACTGCAAGATAGCAAGAGAACTACTTAACTTCTGCTTATCCTTGAAAGCTGTAGAGCTTGTCCATACAACACTTTTACCACTTTTTCTTATCTCCTTCCTTTCTTTCAACTGCTTGAATTTATACTTTGAACACCTTGAGGGTAGCTCTTGCCTAATAGGGCACAACAGTACAAATGTAGCTTTAGCATAACAAATAATACCCTTATCTGTCCCTCAGCACTGCTTCATGCTGAACACAGCTCAGCTGATTCAGAGTTCCAGTCTCTCCTAACAACCATGTTGACGTGATTAGCACCTCTACTTCTGCCTGCTGTGCAGTGTTGTACTGACTGTGTGCTGCTGGTGACTAATCAGGGACCTAAATGATGAAAAGATCAAAGGGAACCATGGGTAAGACAGTCACATACTAGTGCTTCTGCCTTTCCTACCTTTCAAACAGTGCGAAACAGAAAGAAAAGGGGAAGAAGGGCAAGAAACAAGTGGAAAAAAAGCCAGAAGAGAAACAAACCCATCAACCCCAATAATACTTTAAATGCCAACCTGCCATCTCAGTATTTCTACTGTTTAACATCTGTGCATGACAAGAGAGGAAGTCAGAGGTATAATTAGGAAAAGGATTTGGCATGGTGTATGAGAAAAATTGGATGGAATTCTTCTGAGTCCATTTGCTGCACTTCTGCCTTCAATCAGTGGTAATTTATTTGAAATTAAAGAAGTCCAATTGCATTTCAGTAAAAAGCTGTGAAGAGAAGTATAAAGTATAATAATATACTCAGCAAAGGGGAATGAACAGACAGTAGAGGAAATTTACCATCACTCTCATGCAGACTTTCTGGGCCAGCATCTGATGTCCTTGCTTGTGCTGAGTAGTACTTTGCTCTCCAAATAGTCCCATGGAAATCCACTGAACTACCTATCGAGCTGTAATATTTGTGAGCGGTGCATCGGTTTCTGGCCCTTAGGTTTCATTCTTTTTATCTTGATGCGCCAGTTAAAAATCTTCCTGTAGCAGCAACTTGGATTTTATCACAAACGGATCTCCTCATAACAGTCTTTCAAAATACACGGGGGAACTTTTCAGACATAAAGATCTTGAAGTCAGAAGAACAGTGTAGCGCTGTGCGTACGGCCTTCCTCATTGTATCGCACGGAGCACTAATTGGCGAGGACATTTGCCTACCACAGAGTGTTTCTGTATGGGCTTTCTTTCTCTGTGAATTATTTACGAAATGAATTAGAAACCCAGAGAATGGGAGCTGTGTGAGTTCAGTGCTTTTGCAACTCAGATGGTTACTGGGCTGAAAATAAGTGTGGGAACCTAAATCTGGGAAGATGTTCTTGAAGTCCTGGCCAATATTTCTAAGTGTTGTATATTGAAAAAATACTTAATATATAAAGAACCTTTGCAGATCATTTCACTGCCAGTGCTGGAGTTCAAGTCCTATTTCTGCCCTAGAAATAGCCTGCATGTCTGGAAAGGGGAGCAAATCTATGAGATTAATGAGGGCAAATTGTTTTTATTTATGTGCAAAATGTGTATTTTTCTTTTTTCCTCCTGAATCTGTCACTTTTTTTTCTAGCCTAAAAAGAAATTGCTCTGTGCCATAGAAGCAGAAAACTCAAGGAAAAAACAAATTTAGGTGTAGTTTGAACTGAATTATACAACAACAAAAGCTTTTCATGAGGTTGATCATTAAAAAAAAAGTGTGTACTGATATAAAACTATAAAACTTTCTCATTCTTAGTTTTAAAATGAAACACAAACGCAAACAAACAAACAAACAAACAAAACAAACAAACAAACAAAACACCAACAAGAGAAACCAGAAAGCATTTCAGATGCATTGACATGAAATTCAAAGTTGGATCCCCTGAGGTTTCTAGCCAATATTTACAGAGCCTGCAGGTCTGTTTTGCTGTATATGTATTAGCACAGCAAAGTCTTTGATTACTTCCTCCCAAACAACCAAAGTATTAGGACTGGTCTCTTTGTCTCCATAACCAGGTCTTCCTATTGTGCTGTGGAACTTGTTGCCGCTGTGTGATAAGAAGCTGTTTGCTGTTGTTTCTTCAACGTCTTTCGCATAAAATGAATGTGGCACATTGTGTATGTCAGCGTGACAAGAAAACTCATTGATGACAAATACAGGTAGAGAATGAAGCTGCTTTCGCATGGCTAGAGGGAACTGTTAGTACTAGCTTACCATCGAAAGTTCTTTCATGCCAACCCTCAAGGAGAGGGATTGGGTCTGGTTTAATAGGCAGCTGGTAGTGCTGTGCTATATTCTGAACTTGTTAACACGTTTGATGAGAAATCTGTTAATCGTGAAGGTTCCGGAGTTTACCAGCTTAGTAAGATGCACTATAGGCACAACTATGGAAATATCTGTATTTGTCTCTTACAAACTAATTTGTGTAATTGTGTATATTTTAAGGATCTTTAGAGTTTGCTACAAAAAAAAAAAAAAAAAAAAAGGAAAAAAAATGGTTTACTTTGCTTGTCGACTGTTGTAATAGTAACTGCTTACTGCACAGGGCAACAAGATGTGGCATAAAAATCTGTGTTAACTAAAGTACTGGGAAGTTAATTGTACAGGCTGTTCAATACTAACTAGGAAGTGAGCACTCTGAGGTAGCCCCTTATCTTTCCTTTAACTGGTACATTTTTCTTCTCAACACAAATCTTGATTGCAATTAGCATATCTGCTGTCAGTATGACAAATACATTAATCACATTTAAGTATGTGTCTAAACACTGTCCATGACTGGATCCCAAGACCTGGTGGAGAATACAGGAGTTTCTATTAAAATAATCTCCCTCTTTCCTCAGTGGGACTATTTCTCCTTTAGGTAGATTTTACATATGTCCAGAATTTATGATTTTATTTTATTTTATTGCGACATGAAAGAAAAATGTTTTTGAGGAAGAAGGAATTGTTGTGCTACAGAAGTACTTGGATGCAAAAGGGACCAAGAATTAAATGACAACAAGACTGCCACTGCTGTCAGGCAAGAAGCAAACCCACTTAAATTTGAGTTTACAAATGCTCATGAATAAACCTGACCCGTGTTTAAATAGATTCACAATTTCTCACTTCTTCACCTTAAGATCACCTTGATCTAACCATCCATTCTTAAATAGAGATAAAAATGAGATAGCCAAAGCAGACTTGCTTTCAAAGCATCTCTACAGTGAAATTGTTTAGGCTCTGTCATAGACTGCTGCGTCTAGTGTGTCTCTTGTGACCATGTGCAGGTTGATGTAAAGTGATGCTTGCCTCTGCGTTTTGGAAAAAAAAGGAAAAAAAAGTGACTTTGCTTTGCAGGAATATGTATGCTGTGTGCGTGATGAGTCTGTGCCTTTTATAACTGTAGCATTTTCTCAAGTGCCTCTGTGGTGACTGTCTCCCTTGGTTTCCTTCTTAAGTTCCCTTTTCAGTAGGCTCTGCAGATATTTTTATCTGACAGCTGTGAACCTTTTTTTTAACCCTAATTAGAATCAATAAATATTGTCATGTCACATTAATGTTTGAGGCTTTTCTTTTGCAGACCCAGAACCTCCCCGTAGATTTGGCTGGGACGGCAGGTGTTACTTAGTAACATAACATTTCATGTGAGGTATCTTTAACTTTTCTCTGTAAAGAAAGAGAATGACATTTGTCTGTAATTCTTCCTGACATACAGGTAGCCAGCCGTCTCACAGTTCAGAAGTATTTTTTATTTGCTACAGGTGGATTCAGGGCGTCTCCATCTGAACGTGGGAAGAAACAGTCCTTATGCCAAACACTGCGTGGTGTAAATGAAAATAAATAAACAAACAAACAAACAAAGAAGAAAAGAGAGGCTAAAACAATGGTATAATTTCATCCAGCAGCTCTGTGTTGGTGCTACAGAGAGGTAGTCTGTGAGTACTGGAGAAAGCTTAACCATCCATGTGAGAAACGTACTGAAAGCACGCAGTGCTCTTTGTGTAGGCTGAACCATCAGAATTACAAGCAAGTTATATAGGAACACAAATACCGTGAAAGCAAATGCACTCCACTAATCCACTGTATGCACTACAGAGCATATATCCCTGAAGAAATGTATCAGAACCAGCAGTGCATCACAGCTTGATGGGGTGAGGCTTCAGCCTGTGCCAGACTGCAGGGGGCCTATGGAGGCCTCATATCTTCTGCAAAGACTTTAATTTAAAATAAAGTTAGATATTTTCAATGAACATGAGAGAACTACCCACCCAGAGAGCAATTTGGGCACCGAAACTGTTGTCTGGTGCCACTCAGGCACCCGAAGGCAACTTGTCTCACCTCCAGATGCTGAGTCAGAAGGCCAGAGGTCTTCCTGAGACTGTCGCAAACCAACCCCATGCAGATGGCACAGATCCGCTGTGCATATAAAATGAAGCAGCTTCTACCTCCCACTAAATGCTGATGACAATTAGGCACTAAACTGCTTTGTTGGGATATTTAGCCTCAGAGAAGTGCAAACAGGCATATTGTGGGTCCCGTAAATCTTCCGTGATGCAAGTTAACGCACTGTGTGCTAAGAGGTAGCTACACATAAAGGATATCAGCACATGGCTGTCCTTCACACAGAAAGGTTTTGCAATGATTTTGTTGGTCATTGGAAAGGAAAACAAAGGTGTGGTATTCTAGTAAGTTTGGGTACTTGTGGTGCTTGCTGGAAAAGCAGTCAGCCAGCAGCTGTGTGCTAAGTTAAGCTGTACAAAAATACAACTGCGTAAGAGGGCTTGCAAGCTGATGTTCATTTGCATGATTTATATGGACAGCAGCAATAATATATTCTGAGGCTGGGCTAGGAAAATCTCAAAAAAGAATTTTAAATAACTGTGATAAATTGTAAAATACGCATTAAAGGTCCTGTCCGTTGTGTTCTTACCCAGTGTTGTATTGCTTCATCACTGCTTTTCCATTCTTTCTGGCATTGCCAAAAGGGGCAAGCCAAATTGTTTTCAGCTCTTACATCCATTGTAGGTCAAAGTTAGCCTTGCTGTGCTTTCACTGAAAGTGACGGAGACCTCTTCTGCTTTAGAAGTGGTGGGATATTTAACTTTCACTCAGATTTGGATTTTGGTAAGCAAGTTTTCTGTTAGGAATTTTTATAATAGTGATTAGTGCAAGGGCTCTAGTGAAATAATTACCACCTATCCAACTCCATTTCATCTGGCATCAGCAAGTTCTGTCGACTCCAGACCCCAGATTTGCAGGGGAAAAAGTCTCATCCATCTTCAAGGGATGGATCTTCAAGGGCTCATATGACCTATGGTAGAATGGGACAGAGTCATATAGCCCAGTCTCATCTGCATATGGATGCAATGTCATTGAAAGCCAATTTGTGGGGTCTAATCGATTCCATTTCTGTAGAACAGCAGAGACTTGATGAAGCGCTCAAGCTGGGGTATGTAAGGATGGAGCACAGCCCTAACAAAAAGTACCCGAGGGGTAAACTGGTGGATGGCAGATGGAACATAAGCCAGCAATGTGCCCTTGAAGCACGGAAAGACAAACATATGCTGGGCTGCATCCAAAGAAGTGTGGCCAGCAGGGTGAGGGAGGTGATCCTTCCTCTCTGCCTTGGACTGGTGAGACCTCACCTGGAGTACTGCATCCAGATGAGGAGTTTTCAGTACAGGAGAGACATGGACTTGTTGAAGTGCATCCAGAGGAGAGCAGTAAAAATGATCCAAGGGATGGAACACCTCTGAAAGACCTGGGACTGTTCATCCTGAAGAAGAAAAGGCTTCGGGGAGACCTGAGAGCAGTATCTAAAGGGGGCTGTAAGAAATAAAGGGACAGACTTTCTAGCAGGGTCAGTTGTCATAGTACAAGGGGAAATAGTTTCAAAGTAGAACAGGGGAGATTTAGACTGGATAAGAGGAAGAAGATTTTTACATTGAGGGTGGTGAAGCACTGGCACAGGTTGCTCAAAGAGGTGATGAATGCCCCATCCCTGGAGACATTAAAAGTCAGACTGAACCAGGCAATGAGCAACCTGATCTGGCTGTAGGTATCCTTGTTCATTCGTTCCTATCAACTCAAATGATTCTATGATTCTACAAAGCAGTATCCAGCAGAGTCACTGACCTTTGGCTCGTTGGGTTTGTCAGACAGCTCAGTCTGCTCCTGCACTACCATCTCATGGCATTCAACCCCACATCTGTATATGCTCTAATGCTTAGGTGGGAAGGAAGGGAGGAAAGGGCATTAGTAATGCACTGAGGCATCTTTGTCAGCTCTCAGGCTTCTCACTAACAATTTGCATATGCTCCAGGTTGTAAGAAAACACTTTGCACAGCAGTGTTGCATTTAACAGAAATTACATTATAATTTCAGATGTGGAAACTACATTTCCAGAGCTGAGTTCCATCGGGCTGTGCAGTCATTATCTGAAACAATCGAAATGTGTGCTTGTACCTAATCAAAATTAAGGAGAGATGTTACTTCAGCATGTTCAGCCCCAAATGGAATGAGAATATTAAACTAAATTAAAAGTCTGTTATTTTCCAATCGTTTCTGTATGAGCTGGAGCTTGGCCGGAGTGCTTTCTTGAAGATGGTATATTTGAATAAATGCTTCTATAGAATAATAGAATCATTAAGGTTGGAAAAGACCTCTAAGATCACCAAGAACCACCACTAATCCATCACAACACACCCACTGCCCACGTCCCTCAGTGCCACATCCACACAGTTCTTGGACACCTCCAGGGACAGTGACTCCACCACCTCCCTGGGCAGCCTGAGCCACTGCCTCATCACTCCTTCAGAGAAGAAATGTTTCCTAACATCCCTCCTGGACTCTCCTTGGTGCAATTTGAGACCATTATCTCTCATCTTATCACTGTTACCTGGGAGAAGAGGCTAGCCCCTACCTCACTACAACCTCCACACAGGTCATTGTAAAGAGATTTATCAGTCTTGATAAAGCAAAATGCCTCAGAGAAATCCTTTTTCAGAGGAGGGAGGTATTCAGGAACATTCAGGTCTATGCTCACATTTTTATTCCAGGCTCATCAAGCTGGGGACTTGTTTCAGTGTTTTGATTCTGGAATTATATATTTTGGTTACCCACCAGCACTGTTAAGAAACAGTACAAAAAAAACCAACGGAGACCTTTGTGCAAGTACAAGTGTTCAGCTTTTGCCTGAGATGATAAAATCGTGCAGCCAGAAGATGGCAGCATTTACTTCAGTGCCAATCCCCATCGTGCTGTACAATTGCACAGAGGGCAGCCATAGGCTTGGGCACTGCTGTCAGAAGCTGCTGCGTATGAGTTGCTGTTTCCCACATATTCTAACCTCAGTCAGACTGGATTTACCTCATATTTAGATGAAAATGATGGTGCTCAGGCTATAAGTGAGTTTTCAAGTGAGTGATGTGGTCGTAGAAGTTAAAATCCTAGGAAAAGTAATAATTACATCCTTTCCTCCATTTTCAATCCCAGATGGAGAAGTAGCTATCTTTTTTTCACTGTGAATAGCAGTGGAGCTTTTTCCTTTAACAAGAAATGGGGTCATTCTTGGGAAACTTTTTTTTTTTTTCCAAAGAAAATAACCAGGAGGGGGCTGATTTTTTACATGGTCTAATAGTAATAGGACAAGAGAATGGCTTTCAACTAAAAAAGGGAGGTTTAGGTCAGGTGTTAGGAGGAAACTCTTTACCCAAAGGGCAGTGGGGTCTTGGCATAGGCTGTCCAGAGAAGCTTATGGCTTATGGGGGTTGGAATTGGATGGGGTTTAAGTTCCCTTGCCAGTTAAGTTATTCTATAATTCTATGATTCTATGATTCCCTGCTACTCCTATGTATCCCAGGTTATTCTCTCTCTACTACATAAGATAGGGCCAAAAAAAAAAAAAAATTAAAGAGAGACACACAGACAGAGAACAGAAACTCAGAAGCCAAGCACTACAAATAAAGAGCGGAACAGCAAATGAAACTAGAAATGAAATGCTGATTGCCAAGTGTGGGAGCTCAGTAGGCGAAGAAAAAGTTGCAGTTCACTGTCAGTGCACACATTTAATTTCCCTTTCTGGGTTTTCACCAAGGTGAAATTTGCTTTCTGTGTGCTTGTAGGAAGCAACTAAGCAGGGAACATTTACAAAGCCAAATTGGTTGTTTCAAACACCTCTGTGGAGAGAAGTGAAAGAGGATAACCAGCAACAATTTTTTTTTTTCAATAGGGATTTGTCCATTTTTCTATTTGTTGGGGCTGCTGTTAAGAAATGGGAGCTGTACTCTGTATAAAGAACATAAAACCAGGATCCAGCTTGCCCTTGGCATGATTTCTTGCCAGAGAAAAGCACATGCTGTTAGGCAGCATACTGATCAATAGCATGTGGGCACCAACAGGGGAGAAACCTATACATTGTGACAGGTTAACTAGTATATCCCTCTGTGTGGCACTGTTGTTCAAGTATGTGACACTAATGTGTGCCTGTGGTTGGAGGTATGCTTGGTTCTGGAAAAAAGGAGATAAAACACCATGAATCTGGAGGTTGGATCAAACATGGACTGGAAAGTGCTGCTGATGGACGATCATTATCAGGACCAGGCTGAAGGCTGCAACCACTTGTTTGCTCAGCGTGGTCTCTAAGATCGGATGTTCTGCCATTAGCACCCTGGAACATGGTCAGACCTCCTCCCTGCCCAGTACAGGGAGCACAGATAGAAGGATGCTGCCTACACCTGTTCTCGGAAATTTGTAAATGCAGTTCAATTCCCATCGAGATGCTGATGGACTCAGTGTGGGCCTTGGCCACCTCACTGGTGCCCACGTCTCCCACTTCACCCCTCACTTCGAGAAAACAGAGCATCCCTTACTTCTGCCAGGGGATGCAGGGCTCTCCAACTAGCAAATGGTCCATGAAGCTGGACCCCAACCTCCGATGGAGCAAAACAAAGGCTTTTCCACCCTGTGAGGACTCTGCTCCATTCCCAGTGGAAAGAGGTGTTCCCACTGTTTCAGCCTTTTTCATGATGGTAGCGCTTTGCTTCTTCGAGAGCTGTCAGTGGTGATAAACTCTGTTCCATTATCTTTCAGAATTGGTTTAAGAAAGATGCCTGGATGTTTAATATTTAAGCCAGACATTTAATGTTTGAACAGGGCAATTGTTCTGATAGTCAAAAGAGGCACAGAAGCAGAATGGAAACTGGTCGGTGATTTCTGACAGCCACACTGCCCTCTCCTGTAGAAGCACAGTGCCTGGGAGCCACACAAGTTTCAGAAATGCCACTTTTAATCACCCTCCTTTGTTTGCTGATTGTTGCTCCCCCTTGCAGTGAGATGTGCCCCTTCCCCAAGCAGTGAGCAACATGGCCCGGTCTTCCACTAGTTCAGGTGGTTCACCCTTGCTCTTCAAAACACAAGCAAATTGCAATGGAAACGTGCATGAGCAAGGTGAAAAGTGAAGTTGAATGGTGCTGGCTCACAGGTATATGGCAGATTACTCTGGGTCTCCTTTGTACATGTGCAAAGAGGCTGCTTATGGCTGCAAAATTCTGAAGGTTTGAATCAGCAACGAAGCAACTGGCTCTAACCACCATGAATACAAATGTGGGTGAGTATTTTGGAATGGGTGTTGTGCTCAACACTGTCACCAAGAACATCTGAACTAGAATTACTCAGGTTGGAAGGGACCTCAAAGATCATCAAGTCCAACCGCAGCCTAACCACAGTACCCTAACTCTAACAACCCTCTGCTAAATCATATCTCTGAGCACCACATCCAAACGGCTCTTAAACACATCCAGGGATGGTGACTCAACCACCTCTCCAGGGAGCCTATTCCAGTGTTTAACAACCCTTTCTGTAAAGAAGTGCTTCCTAACATCCAACCTAAACTTGCCTTGGCGCAACTTGAGGCCATTTCCCCTCGTCACCTGTCATCACTGAGAGAGACCTACTCCATTCTCACTGTGAACACCTTTCAGGTACTGGAAGAGAGTAATAAGGTCTCCCCTCAGCTTTCTTGAGTCTACAAAGCTTTTGCCCCAACTCCTACCTCCCACCCCCTCAAAAAAAAAAAAAAAAAAAAAAGTAAGAGGACTTTGAATATGATGGACAAGGCAGCAAGGAGTGAAGTCATCTTGCTTGGTAGGTATTTCCATGTGTGGCTACTGCACGTGATACACCCTGTGATTTAATAAAGACGCAGAGAAACACCACCTCCCACAAACTCACCAAAAATGACACGGTAAAAAGAATATGAAGAAAAGTTTATAGAAGAGATCCTCTTATCAAGGTTTCAGGATTATTGAAAGGCACGTTTCACTGATGTTGAATGATAATGGAGTTCATGGACACGTACAATGCTCACATTTCACAGCCAAAAGATCGCATAATGATGGTACGTTGTGAAACCTATATTCCAGACTTCAGTTAGCACTAAAGTGATTATTTTAAGTGTGTCGTGTACATAATAAGAGCGGAACAGGCAGATGCATCCAATTACTGTAATTTACAAGGCAGTAATTCAAGCCCCAAATATATTTCTCCTTATTGTAGGAAGGCAGTACAGATTATGAGCAATACGAAGGAGAGCAAATTGACAGGGAGCCAGGAAACTGCTGACATTCTGAACATAACAGCGAGCATGTGCTGCAAGTCAGAGGGGCTTCAGCTTTGCTAATTCACTTCACTCCACATTAACAGCCAGTGGCCAGGATGGATCAATTGCACTTGGGCCAGGAAGCAGCCGAGAGCTGCTCCATGGAATAGTTGCAAAGCGTGAGGCTCGCTGCTCTACACAACTTTTGCAGCCACACAGTGTTGCTACTTGCTCAGCTGTGGGCAGAACGAAGTCCACATGTGCTTCCACTCTCGCTCTTTAACGATCCACTTCATGCTAATTATTTTCTTTCATACAGCTGATAGTAAAGTTTCACATTGTGATGATTAATAATTAATCAAATGCCTTTGGAAATTAATTTAACAATTCTGTGCCTGATTGGCATGCTAATCTCTGCTGCACAGCAGGGATGCTACAGAAGAAACCTCCAGTATTCTGAACCACTGAGGTGAATATGTAAGGGTACTTACTAACTCATGTGACAAAAAATAAAGCAGCAAGTGGAAATGAATGCATATTCCAAGAGCTCTTCACTCTTTGGGAAAGATTTTCCTTTGCCTTCCCTATGTTAGGAATACAACATTGATATAAAGATGTCCAATCAAAACAAATGGACAAGGAAGAGGCAATTTTCAAACACACCCCCACAGTTGATCTAGTTTTGTTTTGCTGGTAGCCATTGCAGTAGATTTAATGCATTAATTTCAGTTCTAAAAAGAAAATCACAAGGAGAATACCTCTTGCCCTTTCCAATTGTCCATGTCACTTCTCTCCAAAAATAACCCTCACCTGATAAAAGGAAAGAAGAGCAAGTATGCACATTTGGCTGGACATTTAGTTTGCACTAGTTTCGAATTAACAGTCCCTTTTTAGAGGCAAATAGCACTGCAGCAGCCACAGAGGTGAAGAATACAGTAGACCCAAGTAGACAGAGCAGTCCTGGCGCAGATGGCAGGTTCCTCTCCCAGAAGGTGGTGATGAATGGTTGGGATGGGACATCCTGGATGAGAGAGAAATTTGTATGATCATAGGTTCTCCCTCCCTCTGCAAGGGGACACAACAAACCATAGAATCATAGAATCATTAAGATTGGAAAAAACACTCTGATCATTAAGTCCAACCATGAACTCATCACTACCATCCCACTAAATCTTGTCACTCTTGTGCCACATCTACTCTTTTCTTGAAAACCTCCAGGGATGATGACTACACTAGAAAAAAAATATGGAAACTTGCAAATTTGCATGCCATTCTTGCACAGAGATGCCCCCCACTAGGCAAGGGATATCACAAGTTTTTCCTGAGGACCAAATAAGGTGGGGGTGGGTCAGGGTTCTGAAACTCATCTTCGATTGAACCGTAAGGCCACAGGACAGCAAAGGCAGTTACCTATGGGTCTTGGTTGCCCACTTCTTACAAAGGGATAATGATTTTCCTTGGACAAGTTGAATAAATGGATACCATCAGCATGTGAAGTAAGGGAAGGAGGGAAGATTTAGGTTGGATGTCAGGGGGAAGTTCCTTACTATGAGAGAGGCGAGGTGCTGGCACAGGCTGCCCAGAGAGGCTGTGGATGCCCCGTCCCTGGAGGTGTTGAAGGCCAGACTGGATGGGGCCTTGGGCAGTCTGGTCTAGTATTAAATGGGGAGGTTGGCGGCCCTGTAGTGGAGGGGTTGGAGATTCATGATCCTTGAGGCCCCTTCCAAACTGGGCCATTCTGTGATTCGGTGAATTAAAACCTAGCAGAGGAGCCACCAACAGAGAGCCTGCAGATCGATCAAGGGGCTGAATCCTCTGGTTACCAAAAGAAAGTCAGGCCTACCTTTGACTCTGGCTCTGGCATCCAAATTTCATTCTTGGGGATCTTCCCCATATGATATAATATCTGGAAAAGATAAACATTGGTACCATGTGAGAAAAATGAAAAAAGCATACCACCTACTTTCTGTTTCAGGAAAACAGATCAAGTCAGAGCAAGATGACACTGATGAAAAGCAAAACTGTGACCAGAAAACTGAACAGTGATTTCTCTGTTTATATCAGTAATGAGAAAAAGAGGCAGTTTTGATAGTCTGTGTAAAAACAGGATAGCTAGTCATCAAATGGTTATGTGCCTACCAATGTTTTAAGGATAAAAGGAAAGTTCCACAGAGTCTCTTGTACCATCTGCAAGAAGTAGACCAATCCAAAAGACCTATAGTTTTCCCAGATGTTGTGTTTTGGCTTTGTTTTTCTGACTACAAGTGCTTTCTCACACAGCAGCTTGTGAAATAGCATAGTGCCACGAACTCGGGACAGAAAGGCTGCTGGGAATGATGCTTCTTGAATCACAAATGAGGAATATGAGAGATTCAAGTCTGGGGCTTTCAAAGTGCACCATTATGAAGCTACCTCCTGGCTACACTCAGGTAGTATGAAGTTCATCATGGATCTTTTTTTTTTAAACAAATTGATTTTAACAATCGTGGAGGTTCTTGGGGACAAGTGAATGTCTCCAGAAGAGAAAGCTAACTGTTGTTATAATAGCTACTCAGGCATGGAGAAGAGAAATGAGAAATGAGGAAACTCAAGCACATAATGAAAATTATAAGTTGAATATGACACTGTCAAAGGGAAGCAAGGGGTTGATTTTCCATTATTTAACAGAACTGTGGCTCTACCATCTAGCAGCTGTAAGTGTAATACATATCCTTTAATGTGTTTTTTTTCCCTCTTTCCAGACAGTTGTAGAGATTTTACTGACTGGGAACCCAGCCCAATGTGTGTCATTCTGAGGAGATTTAAACATTATCAGAGGCACCCACTATGGATTCATAAAGCCAAGCTCACTGTTCTCTCTGGTGAAAGGAGAAGAAGAAGGGATGAATCAAAAATCAGAAAAATGCTCAGATTTCCAGATTGTTTCAAAGGAAATAAACTGCAAGCATTTCTAATGACTGAAACTGATTGAAAAACATACCACGATTAATTAGATAGAAAGCATGATGATCTAAGGGCTGTAACAGGTTGGAGGTTTGTTTCTGTAGGCATGGGGTATACAGCATGAACTTCAGTTTAAATCTCTGGTATGGCAACATGCTGTGTAATGTTCAGATTGTTGCACTTCATTCAATAATTAAGTTCAGAAAGTGTTGTTTCAGCTTTTTTTTTTTTAATAAATTATTTTTAAAGCCTTCGTTTCACTTTCTTTTCTAGGATTATCTGATTCTTCCCCACCAATCTCAGCACAATCACAGTGTGTGAAGCACCAAATCAGACCTCTCCAAGCTGTGCTTAATCCTTTTTAGCCTTTAGAAGAGATGACCAAAGCAAACCAGTGGCTGTACCTCTCTGGCTGCTCTCTCTCCTGCCTGTACAGCCCCCTCCATGTACCCGCTCCATTGGGTAGCCGTCTCTGTGCCAGCAAAGTAGATTCTGTCAACAGGCTGACGAATGATCCTTCAAAACAAATGGAGAATGTCAGATGACAAGTCATAAGAAGGCGATGATCCTTCTAAAAGCAATTTGTTGGCTTTGGTGAAGCATTCGACTTTGTTTCTCCATCATTCCTGCAGAGCAGGGCTGGGAGGCATGGTGCAATAAGCTGTTCCTGCAGGACCACCAACTTGTTTCTGTAAACAACGCTCAAGAGCTGAGAGAGAAAAACCAATGCATAAATCAGTAAGCCCAGCTTCTGTGCAAAATAATATCAGCCTTATTTTAGTGCTAGGACAAGAAATAATCTTAATGGCCTCCCAAAATGTAGTGCAGCTGACAGGTGCATGACAGCTTTGCTGTTATCCTGCTATTATAATGGGGTGTGAATTATGTTTTTGCTGTGGTGGGTCACCAATATCAGTTACTCTTTGGGGGTTGGACTTGCCTGGTTGCTTGCCAAAAGAGGCTGGCTGCTGAAGGCCTCTGCATTCAGTGAGTTGCATCTGACCCTCAATAGAGCCATAAGCCAGCTTATCAGCCATGCAAAGCCGCACAAGCATCTTGCTCAACCCAGATAAAGCAAATGAACTCCCTTTCCCATCCAGCTGTGGATAAGAGACCTCAGCCACTGCTACATCTGAACACAAAGTGTTCAGATAAATAGCTACAGAAGAGTCTGTACATGGGATGACTCCTTCCCGCTCACATCTTGGACAGAGGTCAGGTGTAGCTCCACAATGGACAGTCAGTTTTTAAGGAAAACATGCAAGAGCCCACACTGTCATTTGGTGCTTGGTAATGAATATGCAATTCGTCTGGTTGTTTCTAATAGGTGCTGAATTGTGCTTTCCATAGGCTTTTCAGTGATACACCAAATGATAATCACTGTTATCTACTATGCCCCATTATGAATACAGCAGTTCTGTGTGGGGAGAGTACTGCAGGCTTTGCTGAACGGGAAGAGAGAATGAGTTCTTCTGTCTTTCCCTGGTGATGCAACTCAATAGGCTCTGCTAGAACTCGATGCTCCACCTGCACAGTCAGTGGAGATTCCTCCTCTGTCTAAAGAGGAGGCCTCATGCTCTCGAGGCCTTAGGAAGCATTACAAATTATAATGCAAATAGGCAAATAGTGCACAGAGGTTGATACTGCAACTAGACTACTGTGGAAAGGTTTTATAGCTCTGGCATGTCTTTTTGTGACTGTGTTTTGTTGCCTTGAAAATCACAAGAGAAACTTGGCTCTTATTAAAAGTCAAAAGCAAGACTCATTAGCTGGCATGTAAGGGAGTGCAAAGAGGGTTGGAAGTCTCCCACTGTGCTAAATATGCCCTAAGTTTTTTGCATAAAATAGATCATTGTACATGAGCTAACAAAGTATTCTGTTTTACCTTCCATATGAATACATTATGCCAGGTGGGAAGTAGGCTGTGTAACAGCCCCCTGAATACTGCTCCATAGTCCAGTTCTTCTCTTCATAATGCACTGGCTGTAAGTATTACCAAACGTTAGACAGTGAAACAGTCACAAAGAAACTGGAAATAAAAATAAAAAACAAGTTTCCTTTGAAGAAGGGAAAAGAACAGGTTAAGGATGCCATATCATCTGATATGCTATCCACATACACACAACAAACATTTGCATCTTTAGAGAAGCAGTAGCTTCCTGTGTGGAAATGATAGGGCAAATCAAACCACACTCTTCCTCATTCCAGGAAAGAATGAGATTGCCAGGTCTTTTTTTGCTGCAGTAGATGCTGCTGCCCTCCACTTGGCATTGTAGATTTTATGGCACAACACAGAATTTTGGGTACCAGGAATTTTGACTTCATCCTCCAGAACAAAATAGCAATGTTACTCTACAACGGAGGGGAAAATGGGTACTAATTTCTTACATGTAAAGCCTCTTCCATCTGCATTGCCTTGGCATATGACTCACAGATTTTCTTCCTCCTATATGAAAATAAAAGCATTTGGGAAAAGGGGGAGATAAAAACCTCTCAGCTATTGCTCTTGTTATAAAAAAAAAAAAAAGTACACATTGCAATACACTGGAAAGAAAGCTGGGTTTTGCTTTGGTTTCAAGTTTGATGCCCAGTTCTTATCTTAGTGTGCATATTCAAATGCTGATGCATAAATTTGACATTCAAAGTGGACCCTGGAATGGAAAATGAAGGCCAATTTTGGCAAAGAGCTCTAAAAAATAAATCTTGGTAGTTATTCTAGGATGCAGAGACAATTTGTTCTCATGTTCACTGGTGTAAAACCAGAAGAGACGTAATATAAATCAATGAAATCTTTACAGATTTACTATAGCTGAGAACAAAATATGAGCTGGAGAGTACTACTCACATTCCTAAGCAGAATTCCTCTTTTTTTGAATGTATACTAAAATTGCATTTAGAACATACTGTGTTCACTTCAGAGACTACTGAAGAAATCATACTGTTGTAAACATGGAGTTTAAAACTTCTGGTGCACAATCTAAATGCGAAGGATACACAAAACTTTGTACATCAGAGCTCCATTTATCCCTGGGGTGAAACATTATTCAGTGGGGATGCAGTCTGAGAAACATGGAGGAGCAGGGTGTGGAAACTCAGAAATATCCACAATTGGATGATATCAGCATTCCTGTCTAGACCTAAAAGCTAAACCTTCTCCCTAATTTCCAGCATTGGCAGGTGCACTGATCATGTGTGTACATTCACATGCACACACAAACCACATACACTTCTGTGGAGAAGCATCATAGAATCATACTATAGAATCACAGAATGATTTGAGCTAGAGGGGACCTCACAGCCCACCCACCCCAACCCCTGCCATGGGCAGGGCTGCCCCCCACCAGCTCAGGCTGCCCAGGGCCCCATCCAACCTGGCCTTGAGCGCCTCCAGGGATGGGGCACCACAGCTTCTTTGGGCAGCTGTGCCAGAGCCTCACTGCCTTCTGAGGAAAGAATTTCCCCAACATCTGCGCAAATCTTCCCTCTTTTAGTTTAAAGCCATTACCCCTCATCCTACCACTACCAGATGATGTAAAATGTTGTACCCCCTCCTGCTTGTAAGCTCCCTTCAAGTACTGGAAGGTCGCAATGAAGTCTCTCCAAAAGTATCCCATATCTGAAGTATTTACTGTTTCTGAACTCTTACCTCTCCTCCTTACTGAGGCTGGCCAGTTTAACAGCCTTTCTGGTAAGGATGAAACTGAAAAAGAAAAATACGGCATATAAATATCACAGTGTCAGCACTCCAGCTGATTTGTAAGCTTTTGCTTGAAATGACTCTAAAAAAAGATGGGTCAAGCATTCTAATGGTATGTAATGGGCTTGAGAGCTTTTCACTGTATGACATCACTTAGTAATTACAGGTCACAGGGGTGAAAAGCCTATCTGGGATACCCCGCAGAGTTAATTGAACTGAGGGCAAGTGTTCCCAGGGGGCATGCAGAAAGGATGGCCTGGCAACTACCAGCTGAGAAAGCTGCAGATTGTAGGCATGCTTGCAAAGCTGCCAGCACTGGCCTCATTCTCCTCATCTGGAATGAGCTCCTCATCCCCAGTGATTCAGGAGAGCAAAGTTATCCGCAAACTGAGCATAGAGAAATAACAGAATTTAACAAGCCCGCTTGCACCAGCTTCCTTCTTACACCTAGTTCTCATCCAAAAGGTCTCAGATGGAGTTTTCTCGTGATTTCGATGCCTCACAGTTTGCTGTACCACTGCCCCTGCTGACTGGCATTGTTAAGTGCCTGCTGCTCTGACCGGACCACAGCTGATTTTGTAAGAACTGGGCCTGCTATTCTCTCAACTTGAAGGAAACAGATTTGGTGATTAGTTTCTCTGACTTCAGTGGAGATATTCAGGAGATGAAGTAGGTTTCTACACCAAAGTTGCTCAGAGAAGTCCACAAGAGGAAAGCATGAAATCATTTGCCTTTTGAGGTCTGGAAGAGGTTTATTGCTCTCAGGGCAGAAATTGTTAAGCTTTGAATATGCCCATAAGCACGTGCAGTTCTGTAGAACTGGCAAGCTGTCTTGCCAAATACTTCACATTTAGTTGCCTGACATTTATACTGGCTTTTTGGGTGGGGGCAGGGGGGGAAGTTTCTCCTCAGATTACAGTGGAAATATTTGTAAAAAATTGTTTGTTCACATTAGCTTAACCTTATTTTAAAAGCCAATAAATGCTGCTACATATTTTCTCATCTGTTTGTCCAAACTAGAGCTCCTCTACTTGGCAGTTTCTTCGGAACGCTCATTTCCTCACTGAACAGCTGCTGCCGAACTTAACCACAAGCCAATGCCCTTCGTCCCTCCTCAGTCTGATGGGGAAAGGGGGCAAACAATGATGTCTTGAACAACTGCATTTTCATTTTAGCCCAAGTGCTAAATAGAAAGTCCAACATGAGCAGAATACAAGCTCACAAAATTAGGTAAGTAAAGTATTTATTTCTAAATCTACTCAGCAGCAAAATGCTAATTGATTGCTTAAAATGAGCAAAGATTAATTCAACATCTCTTTCCCCACAGCTGTCTCTGTATGGGGATATTTGTAGCAGTTTGTTGGGTTTTTTTTTCCCCCACATAAAAGCCTATATAGGCTAGAGGGGCAGAAGGGAGATAGAGGAAGTACTCTCCTCTGTCTATGAATGATGTGGGAGTGGACACCACTGATATGAATCTCATTCCCATCTCTTCCTCTTTCTCTGGCTTTCTTATACAAAAGAAATACACATGTGCTTGAAGCTCCTAACCCCATAATGGCAGGAAAAGATCCATCGGGTTTCGTGTCATCCAAGGTAATTCCAATTGGACATTCTTCATCATCAATGAAGAGAGAAGCACAGCAACCTAAGGGGAGAAAGGAAAGCAAAATGACTGTCAGTGAGACTTGATGATCACCACTACTGATAGCAGTGAACAGGAGAAACTATCAGTAAAAGAATTGTGCAGTTGTTCCTCTGTCACCAATAAGATCTACAAAAAATGTGTCTAGCAAGAACTACGATGGTTCATTCCATGAGCATCTTCAGTCAAAACACGAGCAGCAAGAAATCCCACTGTAATTACATGGTGACCACACCATGGCACAAATGTGCACTTTCTATTGATTTTGCTGATAAGAATGTTGGGAATGGAGTCCAGTAACAGTAATGGACAATCTAATCAAGTATCAATTCCCCACTCCGACCAACATGTTTCAGATGACCATGCAAAAAATCCTGTATAGATGACAATATATAAAATTGCTTACATTTCTTTTTATTCCCATTCAATTACTGCTTCATGTCTTGAACCATGCAAAATTATATTCTTTCAATTGAGAAACATTCTTGACCAGTGCAACTCTCGCTATCATTATGCAGAAGTGGAAACAGAGGGGTTGGAATTAGATGATCTTTAAGGTCTCTTCCAACAGAAGCCAATCTACGATTGTATGAAACTAATCTGTCCATATAAATGTTTCTGGAAATTGTAATGGATTTTTTGATCATTTATTAACAGTTAAAGATGAGAAACGCGTGATGTTGCAATACTGGGAAAAGTACATCCCAAATTGAACAAAAAGGTAACCTACTTTTTCCATTCCTCTGAGATATCAAGTTGATAGAACAGGCATATAACTAAGAAAGGGCCTTGCTCACACCTAAAGCTCTCACTGTGATTTGCTGTAAATTCCCTCTGGCTGCCCTGACTGTCCCAGCAAGGACTTCCTATTTCAGGCCTCTGTTTCTGTGTGTTGCAGGTGGCCTGGCAGCTTTCAGCTTTAGTTCACTATGAAATCTGGCTTCTATCAGTCATCAGCCAGCAGCTCAGACCTTTGGGCCCTGCTTGGGTCTGAAGTCTGCTTTGAAATGAGGTGTGTACTTAAGCTTAGAAAAATAACTCTCATTCCCAAAGAGCTTTACTTTTTGTTTTTCTGTGTGTTTAATTTGGGGGTTTTGCACATTTAATCCCTCCTTGGATTTATTCCCTGACAGACAGCAGAGCTTCAAAATTAGCAGAGCACTGGGCTCCCAAGTCCTTCATCTTCCTTACATACCCTTCCTCTGCCAGAAGGCTTCCTTGTAGTACATCATGCATTTTATGACAGATCCCATAGGCAAACGCTGAATTAACTGATTTCTCTTTGGTGGCAGTTCTGGTTTGAAGTGAATCTTTGTCGTCAGGATGGGAGGGATAGCAGAGATTACATACTTGCCCTGAAAGGTGAAAAACAGTCAGTAGAAGCAAGGCACTGCCTCTTATTGAGGCTATCCTGCAGGACACATGCATTGGAATAGGCTGCCCAGAGAAGCTGTGGTGCCCCATCCCTGGAGGCGCTCAAGGCCAGGTTGGATGGGGCCCTGGGCAGCCTGAGCTGCTGGGGGGCAGCCCTGCCCACGGCAGGTGGTTGGGGTGGGCTTTGTGGTCCCTTCCAACCCAAACCATTCTGTGATTCTATTCTATGAGTTGAAAGATGCTCTCATTCATAGTTAACAACTTTCCCACGCTTGACATTAGTACTTGGCTTTCCCACACAAGTATTCCCAGGTGGCCAGAAGAATTCTGCTATATGGGAAAAAGAATGTAGGGAAAAATACATTGTTTTGTGATTAGGTGATTCTTGACAGCTTTCTGAACATAACAAGACCAGAGATGAAATCTGGTAGAATACAAGTTGGGGAATGGGACAAGCATAGTTAAAAGTGCCTTTTACCCCTCCCAAGGAAATATGATCCACATTTATCGAAATTACAAGCTGTTAAAAAAATAATCATCATAATTTCTGTACATATTCACAGGATACTACTTCAGGATAAGCAATAGCAATGGTGATTTCAGCTTTCCTGAACTTTCCTGAAGTGCTCCATCCTTCCCACAGTTCAGAGTGATGAAGGATGCTCTGCTTCAGGGCTCAGGATGAAACTGAATCATTACACACAGCCTTGGCTCTGTATGTAGCACTGCATGTCATCATTGCACTGACAGCACCTCCCTGCGTGAGGGGGCTGAGCTCTGGTCTTGCTTAGTTTGCGACCAGCTGACCTTTCAAATCTTACTAAATGAGTATGAAATGCCTCTTCCTTCCCTTCCCTTTCCTCCCCTCCCCACTCATCCCTGCAAACCAAGCTGAGACACAAACAGGAACCTTATTTTTCTTCATTTGAAATAGTCTCAATGTTTAAAATGTAAAATCATATAATCTAGAAAACGTTAAGATGGACAAGGCAGACTAATGAGCAATTAGCAAAACACCAAGAGTGACTGAGCCATAAATAAATCTATAGAGCAGGTTTCACAAATTGTCTGTCAGGACAGTCTGAGGAACAGACACTCACAAACGAGTACTTCCTGATTACATCTGGCTAAGAGCTACAGCAGATGTATTCCCCACTAAATGCATATTCTTCTTTTATTCTGATTAAATTACCTGATATGTCTCATGGTTTAGAGTCTCCACAATGACATTATCACCTGTCTGATCAATACAGACCACAGGTCTCTCCAGTTTAACCCTGCCTTTGAGGCGCTCCATTATTTTCTCCGATATCTGACCAGAACCCCCAACAAACTTCCTCTCCTAAAATAAAAAAAGAAGGAGAAAAAACACAACAAAACAAAAATTTACCATCATTAGTCACAATGACATTGAAAAAGACTTCTGTTCATAATGAAGAAACTGCAGATCAAATCAGCAGACTTTCAGAAGAGCTAATTCCTAAGCCTCGAACTCAATGGAAAATGATACCAAAAGCATTTTTGCAATGGCTTTCCCAGCTAGCCAGTTTGGAGGCTCATGAAGCCAACATGAAACATGAAACAGGTAATTTACCTACTTTAAACAAATCACTTAATTTTTGAAAGGTGTTTAGTATTTTCCCTGTCACTGTGCTATCATAACCCTTAAGTGTGACAAAACTACCAGCTTGCATCCGTACAGCTGAAGTATTTATTTACAAATGCAGGAGCAAGACAGATCTTGAACTGAATTAGGCCACGAGTTTGGAATGTAATGAGTTTTATTCATCCCTGGGAAGATACAGCACAGTTTGCAACACTTTTTTTTTTTTTTTTGTGATATCCATGTAGAGTCTCAGTGGAATCACTGACCCTCTTTTATCTGCCAGTCACCATAGTTATATCAAGCATCTCATTTTTACATGTTGGATACAGGTACTGGCAGGGAGGTTATTTTTTTAAGACTCATCTTGGCTGTTAAGTCAGAAACACTCACTGCTGTTGTTCAGCTGATTTTGATCAGGATGAGGGAAGGCAGGTAGAAACCAAGACAGCTTGATAGATCCAGGCACAAGGAACACGAAGTACTATTTTCAGTCTTGTTTTCCTCTCTCCATGCCTTGACTTGCTAGGAGTGTCCTGGAATTCATCTTATTTTTAATTCTTACCATAATATCTAGCACTTGCTGACACAGAGCAGCAACTGTAGCTGAGAGGCCACTGGGCAGGAAGACTCCTGCTCCTATCTGAGGGCAGCATTAGCTTTGCTTGTTTCCTTCCCAACACATAGTTGTCTATTCTCACCACAATGGACAGATGTTGATGGGGACTTCACATCTCTCCAGGCAACTTCTTTCTATGCTTCCCTACCTTTAGTACTTGGAAACATGGATCTCTCTCCACTTTTGCAGTTCATAGCTTAAGTTTGAAATACTGCATGTATCTTCTGAGGCAGTGTTATCTGAAGTAGGCTAATGAAAGGTGTTAACATACCATATCCCAATTATTTTGACAGATTCCCTCTTCCCTTTTCTGAAACTTCATCAAGAACAATCACATAAAAAACATGAGGTTCTGCATGCTGATAGAACCAAGGTGAAAAAGTCTTAAAGACTCAAAAAACATGCTGCCATGTAAATTGTCTCGAGATGGAGGGTCATTTTACAAGCTGTTTCCAATTCTTGTCATTAGAGACTTTCAGAAAAAAACAAATAAATTGCTATTTCAGACTGAAGCACACTTGCTTTGAACTCTTGACAAACATTCAAATGTGATTAGTATCTCATGGAAAACAAATTGGCAGATAAAGAAAAGCAACAAAACTGTAACTAAAGGACTGTGATGAACTGAATGCAGAAAGGAAGAATTAATTAAATTGTCCCAATTTATCCCAAAGCCTTGCTAATAAAAATCCTCATTGCACAGATCTGAGAGGGCTGCTTAGCCCTCTGAGAACATAACTGCCACATAAACTTGATGTTTTCTCCTCCTTCCATGAACTGCACAGTTGGACAGGTACAACACTCCCCTTGCTCTTTATGGTTTCAAGGGGGGAAGAACATGAGACTTTTTGTACCTGGCCCCCATTGGTGACAGAGAAGATCCTGGCTGTGCCACCACACTGCCTCACATACCACAGGAACCAGAGAGCAGAGACTTCATGAGGCTCAGACGTGACGTTGACATTCACGAAGAGGGTGGCAAAGTCTTTAACAGTTCTGCATGAAACACAGAATCAGATAGTGAATAAACGTGACATGCTGGCAGCTTTCATTATTACTTATTATTTAGAAGGGTTGCTATCCTACAGTCAAAAAAATCGAAAATACTTTGTATGTGTCTCATTTTTAGCCTGAAGCTTGAATGTTTCACAGAATCACAGAATTGTAGGGGTTGGAAGGGACCTCAAGAGATCACCAAGTCCAACCCCCTGCTGAAGTAGGTTCCCTACAATAGGTCACACATGTAGGCATCCAGACAGGTATTGAATATCTCCGTAGAAGGAGACTCCACAACCTCTCTGGGCAACCTGCTGCAGTGCTCTGTAACCTTTATAAAGAAGTTCTTCTGCATGTTAGTACGGAGCTTCTTATGTTCAAGTTTTAGGCCATCGTTCCTTGTCCTATTGCTACACACCACTAAGAAGAGCCTGGCCTCATCTATTTGCCTCCCCTCTCAAGTCTTTTTTTTTTTTCTCAAGGCTGAACAGACCCAGGTTACTCAGCCTTTCCTCATACAGGAGATGCTCCAGGCCCTTTATCATCTTTGTGGTCCTCCACTGGGCTCCTTCTAGGAGATCTCTGCCTTTTTTGAACTGGGAGCCCAGAACTGTACACAGTAGTCTACTTGTAACCTCACCAGGGTAGACTAGAGGCAGAGGATCACCTCCCTTGATCTGCTGGCCATGCTCTTTTTAATGAACTCCAAGATACCACTGGTCTTGGCCACAAGGGCACACTGCTGGCTCATGGCCTACCTGTTGTCCACCAGGACAGGACATGTCCAGGACATTCAGGTCCTTCTCTGCAGAGCTTCTGTATTATTGCATGCGGTTATTCCTCTCCAGGTGCAAGACTCTGCACTTGCTCTTGTTAAACCCCATCAGGTTCCTCCCTGCCCAACTCTGCAGTCTGAACCTGTACAGCCTTCAGGTCTGTCAGACACTCCTCCCAGTTTTGTATCTTGAGCAAATTTGCTGAGGGTAGAGTCTATCCCTTCATCTAGGTTGCTGATGAAGATGTTGAACAAGACCAGACTCAGTACCAACCCATGGGGAACACCACTAGTTACAGGCCTCCAAGCAGACTCTAATCACTGATGACCACCCCCGAGCTCTGTCAGACAAACAGTTATCAATCCCCCTCACCATCCACTCATTTATCCCACATTTTCTAAGTTTCCTAACAAAGTTGTTGTGGGAGACAGTGTCAAACACCGTGCTGAAGTAAAGTACACAACATTCACTGCTCTCCCTGCACCTACCCAGCCAGTGATGACATCATAGAAGGCTATCAGGTTGGTCAAACATGATTTGCCCTTGGTGAATCCATGTTAACTACTCTGGATAACCTTCTTCTCTTTCAATTGCTTGGAGATGGCATCCAGAACAAGTTGTACCATCATCTTTGCAGAGATGGAGGTGAGGCTGACTGGCCTCAATGATTATATCAAGATCTCCTTCCCTTTCTCCCAAAACATTCACCCATACCATTTTAAATCCCACTGACTTTACCTCAGTTATTTCTTAATTAGTTTTCCACTCATCATTTCTTTCATCAAAACATATACTTTCCTCAACAGTAGAATGCATTAGGTAACCTGCTAGTGAAAATCTTCTGCATTTCTCCTCTACAGAGTGCTCATCAGGCACATTGTTTCCAAGGTCTAATTGGCCCTCAGGACCTCAACTAGACACACTGCCAAGACATTTCCCATCTTCCAAATGATTGTGCTGCACACTGCTTTTGTGACACCAGGAGTAAAACACTGTAAGTAGCTCAAAGAAATCCAATACATAACTTATAAGCTTTTATAACCCAATTTCTCTGGACATGAAGTCCAGTCACCTCTAGTCCATTAGCAAGGATATGAAGGCACCACGCATGCAAGAGTCCTCTGTAACCATCCTGAAAGCACTGACATACAAAATGCTGTAACCTGAGAAATGTGTAGAGAGTCTCCAGGATCAGTACATGCTGACCTATGATACATAACAAATTATTCTTATGTTACAGTCTTGACCAAAGTTACACAGAAAATGTTGTAAGAGAGCTTTTCTGTTTAGGGCAGTCCAGTTTTTAACTATTTAAAAAAATATGTTTTGTCTTGAAGATCTAAAAGAGGCTTTTCAGTGTGTTCCCACTGTGTACAACTATTAACGCCGCAGAGTCACAAAGCCACTGAAAGTAGAAACAGCCTTGCAGAGGAGCACTTTCCCACAGAGATCACTATAAACCCAGTTTTGCTTATACTTCACTGACTTCCTGACTAAGAGGAATGGTAAAAACAAGAAGAGGAAGAGCCAGTGCACTTGGAACAGAAAGGGTGGCTCAAAGGGACTGACTGCAGAGAAACAGCTCACAAAATTTATTGTAAAGAAAACCACGACACAACAGAGAGCAAGAAAAAGTTGAAATCACTATATCTTATATCACATGCAGCCGGAGTAAGATTTAACACAGTGATATAATTTCAAATGGAAAGTTTTCGCCAGGAAGCTGCAGGCACAGTGCTAAACCACAGTCAGCATGAAAAAGTAAACAGAGCACAGTTAAACAAATAAAAAATACTGAATGCAAGGCAAGAGAGTAGTACAGAGTAGCATAGGGCCAGCAAAGCATGCAGGGATACAGGTGCTAGCACAAGCACATTTCTCTGCCTAATAAACAGAATAAATTGAAAAGGATAGGAAGAAAAGAGTATTTCCAGCTGCTATCATTTCATTTTGAACACTGTTCCTTTTTCTATTCATACAGTGTTGTCCTTCATAGACATATAAAATGCACTGCACATCTTCTAAGCAATATATTAACTTGGGCCATGATCCTACAAACTAGGGAGATGCTCTGTTGGACCTGCTACTCACAGACAAGGAAGATAAGACCTGTTCGATGAGGCAAAGGTGAAAGGCATCCTTTGCTGCAGTAAGCATGAGACAGTGGAGTCTAAGACCTTAGCAGGAGTAAGATAAACAGCTGAACTACAACCCTGGATTTTGGAAGGGCAGATTTTAGCTTCCTCAAAGAATCAATTGGCAGGATCCCGTGGGAAACTACCTGGTAGGGGAGAGGAACCCAACAGAACTGGCTGATGCTCAAGGACAGCTCCTTAGAGCAGAAGAATGGTGCTTTGCAATGGGCAGAGACTTGGACAAGTATGGCAAGAGGCCAGCTGAGATGAAGACAGAGCTCCTGGCCCAGCTCAGGCACAAAACAGCAAGGGAGGTAAAAGGCAACAAGAAGACCTTGTTTCCTTTCAAGGGCTAAAGCAGACACACATTATAACTAAGTAGGAGAGGTTATAGCCACAGTCACAGGACATCACTCCTCAGCCCCTAGTCTGCCATAGGGCTGGGCAGAACTCTTTTACTTTTTCTGGCTTCATTCCTATGCCTGCCAGTGACCTTCATTCATACTTACAAAATGGAGTTATTTACACTTTGCTTTTTCTAAAGACAAAGAAAAGTAAGTTCTCTAACTGAGTTCAGTGGAAATGTTAAAAAGAGCACATGCTGTCACTCCCAGATGTGGGTCTGCAGAAGAAAACCTCAAGTTCCTCTAGCATCTTTAATCATATCTGCCAGCAAACACAAGCACTGTGTACTACCCTGTCATCCACACATCCTCATTCAGCACCTAACAACAGTACAACAATAAGATCAGTCTCATCTCAAATATCTCCTGCCCTCTCATTGCCTGTGTATACACCTGCTATCTCTCAGACTAAACTGTAAGCACTTGGGGTGAAATGCCATATATTTCTGTTGTGTTCACAAAGCATCTTACTCAATAAGTATCCATCATTTTAATTTCCTCCATAGCACTGAATAAAAAGGAACAAATGTTAATCTTGTTTTATCTGAGCTACAGTGTGTTACAGCAGTGTGAACTTTTAATGCCTTCAATGTACTGTCCATATTACCTTATTTTTCTACATTGTCACTGTCTTATACTACCATCCTTGCCTTTGTTGGTATGAACCACATCTCATCTGCTTGAGACACTTATAACTTCTTGGGCTCAATCTGTCCTTTCAATTCCCAAAGGCTTTTGCTACTCCTCCATCCCCCGGGTGCATGGCCCACCAGAGATTTGATTGTGCCCCATCTGAAGTCAAAGGAAACACAAGCAGGTCCTTCACAAGTAAGCTTCATGCAGCTGTACTCCAGAATTTGCCAACTGTCATTCTAGGCTTGATTTCGAAATGAGGAGTTACTTACTTGGTCCAACAAATCTTATTTATCAGCTCTTTCATGGTCATTTTGTCCCACTTTTCAGCATGTGGAGCATCCCATGGTGCTTCAGGAGGAATCTAAAGACAGAAGCAACTTATTCAAGAAATAATTCAGTACTATATCATTGCCAGGTCATAGCCAGTTTGTGGCACAAACTTGACTGATATATTGGCCCCAGGACTTGTTTTTGTTCTCTGTTCATGGCTGTAAGTTTGAAACAAGTCCACTGAATGGAGTAGCTTTTATAATTCATACCCTTGGGTATGAATTGTACCATGAGAGCTATATCTGACTTTGACTAATGAATTATATCCTTATGTTGGGACTCATCTGACCTTTAGCAATTTAGGAGGGAGGTGTGTATTCTAATTTAATAGTCTTGGTTTCCTCTAAAAGCAAAGTGAAAAAAAATTCCTTCTCCAGACATTCAATGAGTTATAAGACAGATACCTGAAAGCCCTTATGTCTCTCTGTTAACTACAAACAGATCAAAAATGTCTAGGTACTATTAAATGATGTTTACACAATTAAATTCTTATTGATAATCCATGACGTTTGAGTACACACTTGTACATTTTAATGTTTTAAAAATACATGTTATTTTACAAAAAGATGTATAGCATAGTGTACAGATTTGATTGTGCTAAATCACATACACTAAATGAACTTTACTGTGATAGCAGTAACTTCATAGAATCATAGAATTATTTAAGTAGGAAGGGACCCTGGAAGTCCAGACGGTAATACTCCCTACAACATACAGGGACACTGACAGCTCAATCAGGTTGCTCAGAGCCCTGTCCAGTCTGAATGTCTCCAGGGACAGGACATCCACCACATCTCTCCACAACCTGTGCCAGTGCTTCACTACCCTTATCATAAAACACTTTTTTCTTATATCCAGTTTAAATCTTCCCCTTTTTGCTTTGAAACCATTTTCCCTTATCTTATTGCAAAACAAAACAAAACAAAACAAAACAAAACAAAACAAAACAAAAACTCTGTTAAACTCTGTCCCCTTCCTTTTTCCTTTAGATACTGAAAGGTCTCTATCAGGTCTCTCTGGAGCCTTCACTTCTCCAGGCTGAACAGCCCCGGCTCTCTCAGCCTGTCCTCATAGGGGAGGTGTTCCATCCCTTGGATCATTTTTGTGATCCTCCTCTGGACATGCTCCAACAGGTCCATGCTCCTCCTATACTGAGGACTCCCCATCTGGACGCAGTACTCCAGGTGAAGTCTCATGAGCACAGAGGAAAGGGATGGGATCACCCTGCCTGCTGGCCATTCTTTGGATGTAGCCCAAGAAATGGTTGGCTTTCTAGGCTGAGAGGGCACATTGCTGGCTCCTGTTCAGCTTGCCATTCACCAGTACCCCCAAGTCCTTTCTGTCAGGGCTGTGCTCCATCATTACATCCCCTAACTCGTACTGCTAGCAGGGGTTGACGTGACCCAGGTGCAAGACCCAGCACTTAGATTTACTGAACTCATGAGGTTCACGGAGGCCCACTGCTGGAGCCCGTCTAGGTCTCTCTGGGTTGCATCCTCTCCCTCAGATGTGTCAGTTTGGCGTCATCTGCAAACTTGCTGAGGGTGTGCTCAATCCCAGTGCCAGTGTCGTTGATGAAGATATTAAAGAGCAATGGTCCCAGTACTAAACCCTGAGGGACACTGTTTGTCACTGATCTCCATTTTGGACATTGATCTATTGATCTCTGGGTATGACCTCACAATTTCTTGTTCATTGAACAGTCCACCCATCAAACCTTTATCTTTACAATTTAAGAGAAAAACTTGTGGGGTACTGTGTCAAAGACCCTACTCAAGTCCAGATGAATGACATCAGTGGCTCTTCCCGTGTCCATTGATGCACTTACACCTCACAGAAGGCCACCTGGTTGGTCTGCCTGGAAGATCTGCCCTTGGTGAAGCCAAGCTGATTGTCTTGTATCACATCCTGCTCTTCTACGTGCCTTAACATAGCTTCTAGAAGGATCTGTTCTATGACTTTCCCCAGCACAAAGGTGAGGGTGACAGTTCAGTAGTTCCGTGGGTGGTTCTTTCTACCCTTCTTAAAAATGGATGTGACACTGCCTTTATTCCAGTCACCGGGGAATTTTCCTGACTGCCATGACTGTTCAAATATGCAGTATGCTTGCAGGTTATTGTATGGTGGGGCTCCTGGATTGTAGCTAGACCATAAAGCAGCTGATAAATATTCAAAAAACAGTACGACTCTCCAAGGGATACTTTTTTGTACACAGGAAGACCTCCAGTTGTAATTCTCATCCCCCAGTTTGTGTACTGTTTTTCCCTGACATGAGAAAGTACAAACGTTAAGTACGTATATTGAAAGTACTTTTTGTTTTTTTATATTAAAGAAGCAATAAAAAGTCTTCCAGAGGAAAAAAAAAAAAAAACAAAGCAGATTTTCTTATGGTGACACGGGCATTACAAAAAACATGTGGAATTAACACAACCTACCTCTTTTCCCATCTTATCCATGGTCCTCCAGAAGTTATTGTAATCCAGATACACTAAGGGATTCCATGTTGGAGGATTAAAACTCATGAACTGACGTGACTTTCCCTAAAATAAGAAAATAAGCAACATAAGTAACAGAGACAGCAAAAAAGCCTATCCACATTAATCATGAACACAGAATTCCCAAAGTCATCACTTAGTCAAACTTATGGCCCCAAAGACCTAACTTACTATATTTTTTTTCCCTGCACAAAAGTATTAACAATTGAATGCATAAAGCTAAGTATGAAGAAAAAAAGTAGTTGGGCTGATATTACACCTGTTGTTTTTTATTTTGTCCAGGACAGACTGTCAAATTCTGGGCTATGGAGACTCAGGCAATGGCCAAGGAGGTGATATTCCTTGCTCCTATGCATTCTTCATTACCACATATTAACATATCTTTATAAAACAGAATGTGCTTACCTGCCTGCTGGGCAATTTGCAAGGGTTTAAAACTGCACACATTTTAAACTTTCTAACTATCTAAGTGCCTTTATGATGCACCTCACCTTTATAAAATAAACATATCTATTTATTATTCCAAGTGTCTAGAGAGAAAAATAGACCCCCAAAAAGCTTTTTGCCAAAAAGGAGGATTTAGGCTGCAGAAAGAAAAACTCTGCACACTTGCAAAAATATTATCAGTACTTACAGTGCTCAAGACACACAGTTGCAACAGGAATACAGACCATTTACAGATAATTCTGTGATACAAAGATAAGCAAAACAATCTAACAGCAGCTGGTTCTTTCTGATAATATTAATCTGAACAAGGATTGGATAAGCAGGCAGCATTTTCTCTTCTTAAATTGTTTTGAACCATTTTCCATGTAACTCAAGTGCAAATGTCGCACCAGAACTTTTAAATATTTGCTTTTCCAGGTGTGTCAAAAGTTTGCACAGGTCACGTGGCAGGATGCAGGGAACATGCTGGATCATGGCAGGTAGGAGCTGTGGTGCTATGCTGTGTTTAATATGCTTCTCATGCAATGCATATGCCATACCAACCCACCAAAGTCTTCCCCACTGATAACTGTGTGCAGATTTCTGATACTTTCCAGACCATTTCTTTGCAAAGATCTTAACAAAAATAAATGGCTCAGTATGAAACTTAGAGAGCATACTGAACTTTCAGATTTGAGAAAAATAGTGAGAAAAGCCAGACTCCCACATTTGGGTCAACTTTTGCCATCCCCAGAGCAGGTGCAACAGCGGAAGGAGTACTTGGACAGGGGACCAAGTCATGAGGAGGACTGGGTATGTACAAGTTGGCTAGGGAGTTTGCTTCAGCCTGCACCAGGTGTGTGTGTCCATGAAAAACAAACTCCTGCCACAGCCAGAACAGAGAAAATGCTCCTACAAAGTAGGAGCTTCCCTACCAGTAAGGGAATGCTCCCTTCCTTTTCCCTGAGCACTATTCAAACATAAAGCCCACCCACCCCAACCCCTGCCATGGGCAGGGCTGCCCCCCACCAGCTCAGGCTGCACAGGGCCCCATCCAACCTGGCCTTGAGCGCCTCCAGGGATGGGGCACCACAGATTCTCTGGGCAGACTATTCCTCATTGCATGTTCAGACACAGAAAAATGGACTAAAATACTGTATTCAATGTGGCCAGCTGCATGCTATAGCTTCTACTCTAACAAACTGATGCTGTATCAAGTGTAGTAATCCTTACGCAAAGCAGTAATACTTTGGCGATCATTTTCTTACTACTGCATAACATTTTGGTTTTGAAAAGATTAATGCACAGCACTGTGTCGGAGTTTATTTAATGCTGGTCAGGAACGCTGGTGGCATCAACGTGTCTTCCTTTATGTGCTTCTAAACTAATAAATTTGACCTTAAGCAGAGGTGGAGAGCTATGTTAACACGTAAATATGAGTTATTACTGAAATCTTGTCATGGTGATACTGTAAGGGAAAAAAAAAATTGCCCTCAGTTCAGGGCTGTTTTGTTCAGTTTGAAAAATTTCCCACGGTTTTTCACTGTTGAGTAAAGTAAGATGTTCTTCTAAGCTTTTCAAGAGAGTGTTTGAATGGAGCAGTGTAACTTGAAAACACTTGTCCGTCCTGTCCTTGGCTCACACAACTCAAAATGAAACAACAACAACAGCAAAAAAGCAGCACTTATTTTTAAAAGAAAGTAAAATAAATAACTTTTCAGGCTTCTTCCTTTTTTTTTTTCCTTCCCAGTCAAACACATCCCTTACATGTCTTGAAACAGCTCAAGAAAAGTATCACTAGATAACACTGTGATAGGGTTTGTGCCAAAACTTTTCCAGCTCCCAGTATTGACTTTACCATGTTAAACAGATCCAGGTTCAGAAACTCCCAAACCTATCCTGCAGATGGCTGCGGATGGAATGATTGCTGGGGCAGAGAGAACCTGCCCACTGCATGCCTACCTCACATCTTCCTCCAAACTGCCCAACGCTACACTAGCTTTAAATCACCATGACCACAATCCATTGAGAACTAATCAAGAAATCTTATAGCCTAGGCCACTGGCATGTCACAATGGATATTCACTTAACTACTATTAAAAATAAAAATAAAAAGAACTACCATTTTACTGATCTGAAAATAGTCCCACGTCTTTGGTCAATGGCAAAGGCCGAGAAGATCAATAGGAAAGCGTATTTTAACCCTCTCAGAACTACCAACTGCCAAGTGACAACGAATACAGTCTAAATCAGTGTTATTTTCTGTTCTCTTATGCATGCAAAATTCATAACTCTAGTAAGACAAGGGGAGGAAAACCTGGAAAAATGCGATACCAACTGACTTGGAAGGGGCTTAGACAGAATTTATAAAGCCTGGAACAGTTCACAAGCTCACTAACTCCTTGTGCAGGTGTCTGGACCTGTAACAGGTCAGAGCCAATTGGACAAAAGCCCCATTCTTCTAAGTTCCAGGAGAGAAATTTCCATTGTCCACCAGACAGAGAGCCAGATCTCTTTGTTCACAGAAGTTCCTCCATAGCAGGGACCAATCCAGCCCATATGGTATGGGGTTGGTGAATTATTCATTGGTTTTTAATATCAGCTCCCTGCTAGGCACAGGAGCTCTGGTCACATGCTTCACAGAGAAGGTCGCTGCAAACAGCCAAGATCTTGCAACAGTCCATTTTAAAACAAGTTTACAGTGTTCTGGGTAGATTATTTTGGGAACCACTGTTTTCTTAACTGAAAGGCAAACAGCCTCCTGGCTTTGTTCCCATGCTAACACAAGGCTGCTTGATCGCCTCACAGAGTTTATCTAATTCTTTTTTCCCATTTCCTGGCATGTTGAATACTTTCCTGCAGACCTCAGAGTTGCGTCCTGCTGCCTGCCTGGATTAATTATCCCACATCAATCCAAGGAAATTATATCCCCAGGCACTGTGGTTCCACGACTAGCAAGGCCTCAGAAAGATCTGTGCCGTCCAAGATCTGTCTTTTCTCTGCCCAGAGTTAAGCTGCAGCTTGTAGCCATTGCTACAAAAATATAGCCCAAGTGGTAACACCAACCCAAGAATGGACAATTTTGCTTAGGAACATTGTTTAGTGGGCATGCTGCTGATAGGTGGATGGTTGGATTAGATGATCTCAGCATCTTTCTCCAACCTTATTGACTTTTTGATTTAACTACTAAGATCTTTGATGGTATCTATGAAATAAATAGGGTGTTTAAACCTCAGTGGTGTCTTTATGTTTGTGAAGCCATGAAGAAATCAAATTACTTTGAAAAATAAAGTTGTGTAGAACTATCATCTACAAGTACCTTGGCTTTGCCAGCTTGTGGAAAAAGCCTGGCTCCTGGCCTCTGTACTGAGACCATCTATGTGTCAGAAGCACAGAAAGAACATTTCTTGTGCTTCAAGAACAAAACTCCTATTGCTCCTGGGCCATATACAGCATGCACAGCTGTAGCAGCAGCTCCTTAAGGTGTGCACCCCTCCCTGCTAAATACCTCCAGCAGCTCTAACCTAGCAAGCTCTGCAGTACCTGGGGCTGCCTTTGATTCCCATGCCTGGACTGCAGATATACAGTGGTCTGCACAGACATACTGTGACAATGTTAATCTCTTAATCTTAAAGCCAGGTGAAAGAAAGAGAAAGAGAAGACTAGAATGGTGAATGTGAAGCACCACATTAAAAAAATGCTCATCTTTTGTCACAGGTTACCTTGCTCTGAAAATGGTAAGCAAACAAATAAGCAAAAACAGTCCTTATTTACTGCTGTCAGGTGGAGTTGAGTGCTGCAGCCATGCACCTAGAGGTCTGCTGTCATATGAGGAGGTTAATACTATACCAAAGTATGAATGCCTTTACATTCTAAGGTCTTCTGCTAAAAAGAAGGTGAAAATGAAGCACAGCAAATTTCAAGGACCTCTGTAAAAAAAGCAAAGCTATCTGCCCCTTCTGGAAAGACAGAGCCTCAGCACATCTGACTTTTCTCAGTCCAAAAATGTTCTTTATGAACTATGGGAGAGCAGCCACAGAGCAATCTGGCTGGAAAGAAAGCCTGGCAAAAAAAAGCTATGCCCAGAAGTTACAAATTTTCAGTGACAGGATACAAACAAGTTTCTGATTGATATCAAAGCAGTTCATGTAACCATGCTAACTGATGGAAGAGAATGAATATAGAAAAGAAAAGATAAACTATAATTACATATTTGGAATTTCAAATAAACCAAGACTACAAAACAAACCTGCCCACACTCAAGCAGCACAGTTTCTAAAGCATCTAGCATGTGGGATTTTTCCACAAACATACTGGAAAAATTCCATCCAGAGCAGAGCAGCTCATGAAATCCCTCAGGGGGACTTCCACTTTCCCTTGGCAGTTTCCCCTTCTGGATGAATCACTTTCCTACTTTTCCCTAACCCAGCCCAAGCTGTATCCTGGAAACCTGCAGAAGGAGCCAAACTGAACCGACCACCGTGGTAAACAAACAGCCAAAAATCTCTTCATCTGGGCATGGGTGGGGATCACATATGATTGAATGAATGACTGTCAGAACTACATATAAAGAAGTGTTCGGCCTTTTCTCAGTACAACTCTCACCTCTGACAAAACTGCTGCAGGATTGCAGAGTCCACAGATAGACCGTTGGGAAGAGCCCCTCCTGTCTGACCCTGCCTCCACAGCTATTAAGGGACAGAAACAGTACATGAGATGCAAGGAGAAAAGCCTTCAGGCTGACTCCTCAAACTCGAAGGTGAGCTGGCCCCACAGCTGGCAGTATCCAAGAAGCTGAACACATCTTCTAAATTAATATTAAATTTCTGGGGCAATATCCTCTAATATCAACTCACTTCTTCATTAACACATTTTTTATCTTCTAGGAAATACTACTTTGGGATCCCTAAGCACCTCTGATGAGTATGAAATGTACACCTGTAGCAAAGAAAGCACAAATCTCCACCAGGAACACTCACTGTCAGTGCACGACAGATAAAAAGTGCAAGCCCTAAGATCACTGAGCACTCATCAACCTAGCCAGCAGCCTGGACTGCACAGTTTGCTTTCAAAAAGTTTCAAGCAGAAGTGGGATGTAGAGATAGTTCAATAACAAATCCCTGAAACAAAGGACGCGGTGACTACATGAGCTCTCAGGGGAGGAGTAAGGAGAAAAAACAGTGAAAAACCTTAGGGTAAGAAAAGAAAACAAAAAGCCTGCAATTCATGGGAAGAGGTTGTGGGAGGAATGAGACCTACTGGAGGAAAAGCATAATTATTATTTATTCCGTGTTTAAGTCTTTCCACACAGAGAGACCTCAGATTCTCTTTGCTGTCCTCCTGTTCAACAGCTATGCCTCTCTTGGGAACCTTGGTTTTCTTGGCATGACCACAGTGCCCAATCTAGAATTGATCCACAGCCTGTGATCCAGCTAACAGCTCATAATTCCACCTCTTGCTTAGGAACATGATTTCCACTTCAAAGAAAACTTACAAAATTACTTGGTCATTAGCAAGGACATGCATAATGTAATAAGGGACAGAAAAAGCTGTATTTTAAGCGTCAAAATGGATTAAGGACTCAAATTCACGAAACCCGTTAGAGCCTTTTATTTAACACACAGAAGATAAGTGCCTTTTAAGAAGCAAAGAGTTCCATGTGTGTGCTCAAATTAAATACAGTGGGCCAAGCATACAGCTGGTAAAGCCAGCCCAGCTCTCTTGCCATAGAACTATGCCAGCTTTACACCAGGTGGTGCAGTTAATATTTTGAGTGGAGTGACTATACGATTATTTAAGATGTGACTATTCTATGAGCATGGCATGAATCTCCCCAGTAAGGAGAAACTACAGAAGTAGGCCATTGAACTTTCCAGCATGAGCTTATTGCTCTAAAAATAGGAAGAAAAAGTGGAAAGATAATAAAAATTAAATCAGTTAAGGATCCACCACACAGACTTGCCTCTATCAAGCAGGTCAATTCTGCCTCACACAGGCTTCAAGCCTTGTTCTTACAATGTCTGGGAAGTACCAAAATAAAAAGATACTTAAATAATAATAATGGAAAGTAATTTGTGAGTTATGAAGATGGACACTTAGCACCTTATACCTTTCTCTCTCTCTCTACCACTCTCCCTCTGTACTGGTCCTGAGTAGGACCTGAGTAAAAAACTGGTGGGCTAAAGAACTAAGATAAGAGCTCATAAATTGCTTTAAAGATAGTTTTCATTTCAGTTCACTTTAGCCATTTAACCATACCTAACCAGAAGGAGTTATTCAAACTCCCTCTGTGTCACATCTCAGACACCTTTATGGTGAGCCTTGGAATTGCCTGTTCCTCACCATGAGCCACAGAATCTCAGCAAGTGTGCAATTTCTGGACATCCAATTTTAAGTAAGATGAATCCCACTCTGAGGGACTGGGAGATGCCTCATGTGAAGCTAGCTACATAAGTGGGCCAAATACATTACAATAGTCCAAGGCTAGTCCCATTATACTGTTGTTTAATATCGTTATTCAATACTATCCAATAGCATTATTCTTTTTCCAGTATTGAACTGGGCTTGTATTTCAGAAGGAGAATTTTCAGGCAACAACTCTTTAGAGAATGTGTGAAAAGATAATCAGCTGCTGAATGTATCAAATTTTAGAATGCCACGTGCCTAATTTTTTGAGGCCTTTTCAAAAGAAAACAAGAATCATTTATCTAAATACCAGGAAATTATAGGAGAGTAACAACACTTCAAACAGGTGCTAATGGGATTCCCAAGAGCAAGCTTTAAATGAAACCCCTTGAATGACTGCCAGCAGTTTCCAAAATTCAGTGTTATCTTTAAGTACCTGAACATGAAAGATGTAATACTTACCCACTTATAATGGATGAAATAGCCATCTACATTCACCTTATAGGTCTCAATACCCAGCTCCTTTGCCAGTCGGAGAACACGATTTTGTGTAGGTCCCACATATGCTCCACCAACATCTACGTAATTAACTTGCTTGTTCTGTCAAAAGAAATAATACAGGAATCAAAACCTCTGTAGAGGAAACTCCTCAGTACAGACACTCATAATCAGGAAAAATTATTCCATACTGAATAGCACTGCAACCATATGAAGAGGAGACAAGGCATACTAACATAAGCAACAGTGAGCCCTGTAATGACAGACACACAAAAGATTAGTGTCTTTACCTTGCATGCATTCAACAGGGCTTAACTTATATGAATTTCACTATAGCTTTCAGTATTGGCTTTTTATTTACACAAAAGGCACGAGAATATAAAGAAATACCCAACTAAATACCTTGGTAAGAAGTCTAACCCCACTCTCTCAGCACTCATAATACTTTACTTGCCATTGTAAAACCTTTCTCAAATCAAAACTATCTCAAGCACCAGGGTTATTTATTTATTTTTTTCCTCTCTCTCTGCAGATACCTGCTTACATTTAATGCTGTAGATGCTGAGCACTGCAGTGCAGTATTCAAAGGATGTAAGCTCCTTTGCAGCATTGCACACCGTGAATACACCCTGCTGCCCCTGGCAGCCTCTAGCCATGCCTGCCAACAAAGGCACTCTGCACACAACACTTGGACCAGCATCACACTCACTTGGGAAGCAGGCAGAAAGCAAGAAGTTTAAGATACATGCTGTTAAAAGCAGGCTGATTTTCCAAGGCAGTAACACTTAGGACAGTTAACTTTTTAACACTGTTTATAGCAAGCATTTGAAGCCAGGCATTTTCAGCATCACAGAGGGATGCTGTTTATGTTTCATGTACAATTATTTCTACTGAAACACCACTGTTTACCACTGTTTCCCAAGCAATGGCATCTGACCTAATTTAAATCTCTCCCATTTTTAGACTGGGAGGCAGAGTTAACATCTGTATTACATTACCCCGTGCCTCAGGTGACTCATTGTTTCTTTCATTTTCTTTTCAATGGCAGCCAAGATGCAGTCAATTTTTAAAAGCAGGATAATGTTAAGCTATGCTAAAACATATGCCTGTGCTGTAGTGATGTCTGGCCCTGCTCAGGCTGCTTCCTACATAGTTATCATGCCTGCTACAGTTTGCGAAGTGAGAGGGGAATGGGAGGAGAAATATTTTGACATTCACAGTCTCAGATTGTTTCTCTCTATAATCACAAAATCACTGAGGTTGGAGAAGACCTCTATGATCATGTAGACCAATCATCCATCTACCATTAGTATTTCACACTAAATCATCTCTCTAACTACTACATCTACACCCTTTCCTTAAACACCTCCAGGGACAGTGCCTCCAGCACCTCCCTGGGCAGCCTGTTCCAGTGCCTCATCACTCCTTTGGAGACGAAATTCTTCCTAATATCCTACCTGAACCTCCCCTTGTGCAACTTGAGGCCATTCTCTCTTGTCCTATCGCTAGTTACATGCAAAGGAGATCCTGCCATGGACAAAGGATATGGACAATGCAGGAAGAGTTCAATTACCTTAATAAAGATGATTAACAATGTTTTAGATACCCAAAGGTATCCAACACTTTAGTGCACCTACAGAAAACCTGCTACCAGAGGCCAGGCAAGGTATCACAGTTCAGCTAAAATGGCACTACATGCATAAGATTCTTAGGAATCCAAATTCCATTTCATAACTCTCAGGGTCACATCCAGATCAATTTTAAAGTGCCTCCTGTCAGAGGAGCCCACTGGCATATATGTGATGCAACTTGTGTTCAAACAGGGCCACCAAGAGCTGCTTGCCCAAGACCATGCTCAGATTGCTTTTGAATATCACCAAGGAGGAAGACCTCTCTGGGCAATCTGTACCAGTGCTCAGTCAATCTTAGAAAAAAAAAAAAAAAAAAAGCATTTCCTGGTTTTCAAATGGGACTTCCTTTGTGCCAGTTTATGCCCACTGCCTATTGTCCTGTCACTTGGCACCAGTGAGAAGAACATGGCTCTGCCCTCTTTTCATCCCCCTTTCATATATTTATAGATACTGATAAAGTCCTCCCCTGAGCTTTTTCTTCTTCAGGCCAACCAATCTCATCTCTCTCTCTGCCCTTCCTCATAGGAGAATGCTCAAGTTCCTTCATTATTTTCATGGTGGCCATTTGTTAGATTCTCTCCAGTGTGTTTGATACTGGGACTTGTACTATTTAATATGTTTGTTAAAGACACAGATGGTAGGACTGAGTGAATCCTCAGCAAGTTTGCAGAAACACAAAGCACCATGATGCAGCTGGTATGACAGAAATAAGAGATGCCATCCAAAGGGCATCTGAACATAAGCCAGCAGAGGCCAAGAAGGAACAGGGAAGTGACTGTCCCCCTGTACTCAGCTCTGGTGAGATCACACCTCGAGTACTGTGTCCAGTTTTGGGCCCATCACTGCAAGAAAGACATTGAGGCCCTGGAGTGGGTTCAAAGAAGGGCAGCAAAGCTGGTGAGGGGTCTGGAGCACAGGCCTTATAGGAGCGGCTGATGGAACTGGGATTGTTCAGTCCTGAGAAGAGGAAGATCAGGGTAGACATTATTGCTCTCTATAACTACCTGAAGGGAGGTCGTGGTGAGCTGGGGGTCGGCTTCTTCTCTCATGTAACTGGTGATAGGACTAGAGGGAATGGCTTCAAGCTGTGCCAGGGGAGATTTAGGCTGGATGCTAGGAAATACTACTTCTCTGAAAGAGTGGTCAGGCACTGGAATGGGCTGCCCAGGGAGGTGGTGGAGTCACCGACCCTGGAGGTGTTCAAGGAATGTTTGGATTTTGTGTTGAGGGACATGGTTTAGTGAGAACTATCGGTGATAGGTGGATGGTTGGACTGGATGATCTTGTAGGTCATTCCAACCTTGGTGATTATGCGATACTATGAAAGGGACCTGGACAGGCTTGAGAAAAATATGAGCCATATGAGCCTCATGAAGTTGAACAAGGCCAAGTGCAATGGCAAACATCTGGATCAGGGCAGCCCCTGGTATCAGTACAGACTAGGGGAGGAATGGATGGAAAGCAGCCACATGAAGAAGGACTTCATGTCCTTCAAGTGGATGAAAAATTGGACATGAGATAGCCGTGCGCGCTTGCAGCTTGGAGGAGAACATCTTTAAAGGTTCCTTCCCATCCAAAGCACAGGTTTCTATAATTCCATGTTCTTGCCTCTCTTGAATGGGATCCCAGAACTGGATACAGTACTCCAAATGTAGCCTCACTAGTGCTGAGTAGATCACTTCCCTCCACCTGCTGCCAATACTTTGCCTAATGCAACCCCCCAAAAAAGCATGAAATTTCTTTGCGGCACGTGGCTGGCTCGCATTCAACTTGGTGTACACTAGAATCTCTCAGGTCCTTCATTGCCAATTTGCTTTCCAGCTGGGTGACCCTCAGCATGCATTCATGCCTAGGACTGTTGCTCATCAGGTACGGGACTTTGACTTCCCCTTGCAAAACTTCATGAGGTTCCCATCAAGCCATTCCTCCAGCCTGTCCAGGTCCATGTGGATGGCAGTATGACCCTCTGGTGTACCAACAACTTGTTTCACTTCTGTATCACCAGTCAACTTGCGGAGAATACACTTTACCCCACCATTCAGATCATTACATGGATATGATCGCACCTCAACCACAGTGTTCAGTTTTAGGCCCCTCACTATGAGAAAGATACTAAGTCATTGAAACATGTTCAGAAAAGCTAGTGAAGAGATAAGAAAGCAAGACATATGAGGAGCAGCAGAAGGAGCAGCAGATGTTTAGTCTGAGGAAAAGGAGGCTGAGAGGAGACCTCACTGCTCTGAGGAGCATGTAGCAATGCGAGAGTCAATTTCTTTTCTAAAGTAAGACGCAATAGGAATCAAGGAAGCAGTCTCAAGTTGTGTTACAAGAGGTTTAGACTGGACATAAGGAAAAATTTCTACATGGAAAGGATGGTTTGGCATAGGAACAGGCTTTCCAGAGAAGTGATAGAGGTGCCATCCTCGTAGGTATTTAAGAGATGTGTAGATAGATGGTGGTGCTGGAGGACAGGAATTAGTATTAAGTGGCAGTTGGACTTTATAATCTTATGGGTCTTTTCCAATCAAAATGTTCCTAGCAACATTAATGAATACACTGAACAGGATTGGACCCCTCGGATACACCATTAGGTACATGACTCCCTCCACACTTCATAGAAGTGCTCACCAACCTTTGGGACCTTCCATTTAGGTAGTTTTCAATCACACTATCTGCTTAACTACCCATACTTCATATTTTCTCTATGAGGATGTAATGGAAGACACTGCTGAACTGCTGAGGTCCAGGCAGACAGTATCCACTGCTCTCCCACTGTCTATCACGATAGTCATTTCATCATAAGTTATCAAGTATGACTTCCCCTTCCTGAATCCATGCAGACTGCTAAATTTCTTGTCCTTCATATGCCTGGAAATGGACTGAATTGAAGCTTGAGGCCTGTAGTTCCCTGGGTCCTCTTTCTTGCCCTTCTGGAAGACAGGTGTAATATTTGCAGTATCATACACCAGCACAAGTGAGAGAGTCACAGATTTTAGGAAGCACCTACCCTGATGGTGAATGTCCTTCCTCCAACTCTGTCCCGGGCCTCGAGCACCACCACATTGAGCCCAAACTCATAGAGCAACTTAGCAGCCGACAAGCCTACAAAAAAAAAAAAAAAAAAAAAAGAGCATGCTCTAAACCAAGTAGCAACTATTAAACACAATGGTCCAAAACTGAATCAAGGCTTCATGATCAGGAACTCATAACAACAATATTTTCAAAGATTCTTGCAAGAATTCTGAAACTTTTCACAGTGTCTTATCACAGAAATCACACGACTGCTGCTTAGTTGCATATTATAAGCAACTGCATAAACAACGGTCCACAGATATAAGTTGCCTCCTCTGGGTTAGCATTTTTGGCTTTTTAAAGAAATTAATGTCTGTTGTTACAGGCATGCATCTCATTTTTCTTTTGTGTAGTGCATAGAAAGGGAGAGTCCATCACATGGAGCTTGTGTGGCTAGGGTGATAGGAATAGTAATATACCAAACAGACATGCTCTAGCACATTTCTTCTCTCACCCAACTCTCCACTCCGCTGCTGTCCATTGTCCTCACTTATATACAGAAATAAAACCTGCTTCACTGTCAAGATTAATTTTAAACAACGGAGTTTGATCATGGCAATCAAATAGCCTGTATGTATATACTTTATAAAAGGAATTGCCATCTCAGCAAAAATTATCTAATTATGGGATTTTGTGATAGACATATTACAGAGAACCAAAAATTCAATAGGACAGAAGTTCTTTTCAGTTTTTACAAATGAGAAACAAAATTGTTAAAAGCAATCATGAGTTTCTGAAGTCTGATTATCCCATTGTCCTGTAGGGCAATTTGGCACTGAAGCATTGTTGCTCCGGAGTTGTTTCCCCTCCTTAAGTATACAAAAGCCAGACTTCTTGATCAGATCTTCTAATATACCCTGTAGTAAGGAATAATAACATTATATTCATGTATATTACACTACTTCAAAATTTGATTAAAAGCGACTGTTCGTGAGCCCACAAAGAATACAAGTCTTAAAAGGTCAGATGAGAGGAATCATTCTAAGGTTCTGAACAGCACCAAGAGTACTCATTTATACTGAGGACAATATAGAACAGCCCATAAACTTCTGTGTATGTGATTTTTTAATATGGTAGTGGGACGGGATTTTATGGAAGCAAGAGAGGAAATTCAAATGTCTTACACTGACAAAAAATTTCTCAGTAGGAGTGAACATCTTACTAATTGATATAATTTTTTTCAATAACTTTTCTTGTGTGAGAGACTATAGACAAGACAGTTAATTACAGCTATTGTTCATTCTTAAGTCATTTTGCTGATAGTGTTCTCATCCTCAGCATAAACACAGACAACATAAGTCTTCAGTGCTGGAAACGCAAACTGCAGCATTTTCTTATAAATAAATATTTTTATATTTAGAAGAATTTTTTTTTTTTTTAAATTTCCACTGGTTACTGTCACAAAAACTTGGATTTCCTAAACACATAAAATGGAAACATGAATTTATATATCCTTTATGAATTAGACACTCAGAAATGAATGGTAATTCTTTCACAAGAAAGTCTATATGTATGAGATGCATAGATATTGGATAGATACATGTTTTTTGAAAATATGCATAGGAACATGAAATGGCAGAAAATCTGGTCTAGGTATGAAAAAAATGACTGTATGCAAATCCAATAACTTCATTAGTGTTGAAGGCTGACAAGCGTGTCTCTTATTTCATATTGTATACAACAGCCATAACCACACAGTACAGCTCTTTAGGAAGAATAATGGTTTCAGTGAATTAGGTTGGAAGTTAACTTGAATGTTGGTTCATACCTTAATTATATGATGTGTCCTAATAAAGAAAGACAGCTGAAGAATGGAGAACACATGGTAATATGACTGAGATCTTCTATCCTGCTTGTTTGTTAATCTTGCACTCCAGCAAATAGATGTTTAGATTTGTTAACCCAAAAATCACTGCGGACCAATGCAGGAGAAAAAAAAAAAAGCAACAAAAACCCAGCTTCAGAGCTATAGAGACTGGAAGAGGACAAGAGATATACCAGGACAGTGATTGATAATGGCAGTTGACAGAGAGCCTGACAGAGAATTAAAAACAGTGCCAATTTGTAAATTCAGGTTTACGAAACTTGAAAGGCCAATGACACAGCATAAGCAGAGGTGGTGACAGTTTTATCTCCCTAAGATTAAAAGCTGAAGATTAGACACAAAAGGTCAAATATAAAAATATGTATATTTATGGAGAAAATAAATATAAATAAGTAAATCGAGCAATCCCAGATTAAAAAAGTTTTCTTCTCTTAATAGAATAAAATCAGCAAAAAAAGGTAGGCAGGGATAGCGGCTGGGGAGAAAACAAACAAAATATGCTGATTGAAGATTGTTACTGTTCATTTGTTTGTTTGAAGCACAGATACAATTTTCTTTCAGAATGGAGGCCTAGCAAGAACACTCACATGCAGAGAATATACACGTAGCTACTGAACTCAACTGTTCAGCTCCTTTCCAGTTTGAACTGAAGTGCATTACACAGAGGTGCTTCCATTTTCATGTTTTAAGAATCCCACAGGTCAAAAAAGCCTGTGTGCTTTTGAGACATGAGCTAATTAGCCTCAAAACAGATTGCCATGTCCCCTCACTACACGTTGCCCTGAAACCAAACACAATATCCGAGTTGTCCTTCAAGCATGGCACACCAGGCCATGCCAAGCAGTGGGCTACGAACTCCCAGGCTACAGCCAAGACTCAAGCAAGACATTTCCCTGATACGCTTGTGTATGCCTGTACGACTGGAGCAGAGATATTTCTACCTCTGTCACCCCACCTGAGTGCCTTCTCTTTCCTAAGCTGGAGACCTATGCCCCGATGAGCACCCATAGGGCCCTTCCTGTGACTGCAGCAGGCACTGTTTCACAGCCTTTCACCACACTGCACTTGGACTTTTCCTCCTCCTGGGATCCATCACCATCATGGCTTCCAGTACCCAAGACTGGTGCAGCGCTGGTTGACTCCTCCACAGCCTCTGAGTTTGGCCTAGAGATAAAGCTGCAAAGGGCCCCAAATTGCTGGCCATGCTCATTCCACACACTACGAGTACAAAATACTATCTGCCTCAGAAAGATGAAAAGAGCCTGCCAAAACCATGCTTCATTTGAAGTATCTGGCTGGAGAAATTCAATTGTTATTAGATCAGAATAAACAAAGCCGGATGACTTATACATCCTCCTCAAGGGTTTCTATGGCAATCTCATACCAGGTTCTCTGTGTCTGAAGACACCACACAAGAAAGCTCTTCTCCAGTTGATTCCGCAGTGCTGTTAAGAGCACAGAATTGCTGCAGTCACAGATCATACTGCTGCTGCCTTCGTTTTAGAAAATTGCCATAATGATATCAAGCAAAGTGGTTTCAAGTGCATCAAAACACTAGATACAGTCAAAAAAAAAAAAAAAGAATTTAAGATGATTTCATGCTTTTCTGCAAACTATCAGGCATACACCATGGATGAAACAGAAAACAATACTGGATTTTGTACATGGTCTGAAGGAAAATCAGCCTTTCAGTGCCTACAGGAAAGAAGGGGACACTCTCTTTAGCAGGGTCTGTTCTAATAGAACAAGGAAAAATGATTTCAAGCTTAAAGAGGGTAGATTTAGTTTAGATAGAAGGAAAAAGTTTTTTTACAGTGAGAGTGGTGAAGCATTGGAACTGGCTGACCAGAGATGTGGCAGATGCCCCATCCCTGGAGACTTTTAAGGCCAGGCTGGACTGGGCTCTGGGCAATCTGATCTAGCTGTGGATGTCCCAGTTCATGGCAGGCGAGTTGGACTAGATGACTGCTGTTTATCTTGCTTCTGCTGCTCTGAAGAGTTTTTCTTGTATTCCCACAGATGACCTATAAATGTACCTTCCAACTCTAAGGATTCTATGAATCTATGATTCTATGGGCATACCGCACAGCATGCCTGCACCTCATAGGAAAGGAAAGATCCTCCCTACAGATAGAGTCCAAGGCTGGGACTTAAGAGATTTCAGCTCAACTCCCACCGGAGCCACATAACATGGGAAGTGTTTCCCTATGAAGTAGGGAAGCATTTTTTTGAGAAACATTAATTAGAATAATTCTAAGTTACCTCATTACAAGGATTAATACGGGGCATCTAAACAGCGTTCTATGACACCAATGGTGTGAGATAAAAAAGACAATCATAAAAAGATGTTACTTTATTGGAAACATGATAGGATGGTAGAGAAGAGTAATTCTACTTTTCAAAATGTGTAGTCTGTAAATCCAGTTCACCAAACAGATTCCCTGATGTGCCATGATAGGAAGCAAAAATTACCAGCATCTGTCCTGGAGACAGCACTTCTAACAAGATAGATGTTGAACATTTGCAAAATATTTGGCAATATCCAAATGAAAGGAAGTGGGAGCAATGTAAAATCAAGCCAGGCAGAGAACAGTTCTGAGCATCACAACACCAAGGCTAAAAGTTTTGGATCCCTCTCCCTTCTCTTCAGATAACTTGTATCCGCTGAGTAACAACTAGATATTTAAACTGAAAACCAGCTCACCTGCACTATGCATGGATAGAATCTTAGAATCATTAAGGTTAGAAAAGACCTCTAAGACCATCTAGTCCAACCATTAGCCATCCTTACATGCCCACTGCCCACGTCCCTCAGTGCCACATCCACACGGTTCTTGAACACTTCCAGGGATGGTGACTCCACCACCTCCCTGAGCATCCTGTGCCACTGCCTCACCACTCTTTCTGAGAAGAAATTCTCCCTAATATCCAACCAGAACCTCTCCTGAAACAGCTTAACAACATTACCTCTTGTCCTATCACTGTTACCTGGGAGAAGAGGCTGACCTCAACAGTATGGGTACTCCGCTCTGTCACAAATATCCTTCAAGGCTCAGCTACATGTCTCTCACTAGGCTCCATCTTCCCAATTATAAGTCATGAGCTCTACCTTGGTTAGCTGCAGCTGGCCAGCATGAAGTTCACTACAGCACAGCCTTGTAAAACACTTACACTGCCTCCAGGCACTCATATACCTGGTGAAAAAGATCATGCTATGGGCAAGAAGTCTGAAAGGCACTCCTAAGTACATGAGGCATTTCAATGTATTAGAGGAGCCAGATTTTTCAGGGATTTTTAGCCTTTCAAACTGAGACCAAACTGTGTCTCATCAAGCACTCCAAAACAAAGAGGAAATTAACTGTTACCATGGAAAAGACAACTGTCTGCAGTTTTTCTGGATGTATTGTTTATTTGCTGGTTTCTTACACAAAGTGTATTTGCCTTTTATGCAACCAGTGGCGGGGTGAAAGTTTACCAAAACCAACTTAACACAACATTCCTTTTCGAAATCTTTCTTCATTACCCTTCCATACATGAAGTGAAATCATTATCTTCTGTGAAAGGCTACAAGCTCATTGTCATGGCTTTCTAGCAAGCTGTAATTGAATAACTTAAGGACAAAATCATTATGGAAAGTCTTAACATTTTCCTGATCTTAACAGTGGAATAATTTTTCGACCTTTTTGCTCATTATTCTAATTTGCATCAGTAATATAAAGCAATTGTCAATATGTCCTCATTAAAGTTCCACTGTAACAGCATGCTAACACTGAGATTGTTGTTTCTCTTCCACTGATGGAAAGTCTAATTTTTTCAAGATACAATTGAGTAATTAAATCTGGCAACAGCCACCTAAGAATTACGTCTTGTTATTCAACCCAAAGCCACTTTGCCAAGTAAACACAAACCTGCCAATAACAGATGCAAAACATTTCTATCATGACTATAGAGTAAAATCTCTCTTCCTTTCTCCTTATTGCCCTTCTTCCCCACAAGATTTTGCTTTCATTGAAAAACTTTGGTACACCTTGAGTTTTAAAATACAGGCAAAATGTACTCAGTTGCATCAAACTGGCTTCAGAGAAATCACTAACAGACAGCAACACGCAGAAGGCTGATAATGAAGGCACTGTTTCCTTACTACAAGTCTGTCTGATCCAAAGTTGCCACTAAATTGAGTAAAAGATCTTATTAATTAAATTACACTCCCTTAAATTTGCACAGAACAGCAAGAACACACAGCACTGATCACATGCTTATATTCATTTCTCCTTTCAGTGTTGCCTCACACCAGAATACCCCTGCTAGCTTCCTGTTTGTTGGAGGCTGCATTTGGTCTTTCTATGAGCTTTTTCATTATCCCTGTCGTAGTGTATTTGGCACTGGGGATGAGGGTGCACTTCTGCATTTTCTCATTTTCAGATAGAAGATTTTCGTATATATCAATTCTCCCCCTCAACCTCCATCAAAACATAATCCAGTTGATTCACTTAAGATTTCCACATAAAGGAACAAGTATTTTCTGTCTCAGAGAACACTGCTTAACTAAGAGCAAGCCACTCTGGCTAGTTTCAATGGCACTACTGTCCAAACACTTTAAACAGATGCAAACTGCGTCCTGGAGGGTACAAAGACAGTTTCTCATGGACAGTGTTAGCAGAAACACAGTGCACATGAAGAAGAGGGAATTGTACTCAGAGGATCATTCCACTCCTACATACATACCCATGCAATTTTCAATCCAAAACCTGACTGCAGTAAACTTATCTCCCCAGAATAACTTCCTCTATGCCCCAAAAATAGAAGCAGGAAAAGGTTAGCTAGCATGGAGTTCACAAGGGAGCATTCTCCTTCTCCTTACATGTGAAAATGTCTGTGGTTTGACAGCACCTAGTTTATGGAAACATCTAAGGTGCTCATGCACATTTCTTTTTACTTTTATCAGCAGGCAGAATAAATTTCTATCAGCGAAACAGCAATTGTCAGGTAAATAAGTCTGTGGAAAAAAAAATTGCTGCAAAACTAGGATCGATATCATTACCACAAATACTGAAAGCATCAGCACTGGTATTCATGGGAGGGACATAATGCCTGTCCCGCCCCTATTGATGGTAGCATGATGCTACCATGTTTTGATATATGCCCTAACAACTTGGCTGTTTCTTTTGCTTGCTGGAGTAAATAACACTCTTATGACTGCATCTTAACTGAGCAAACAGGAATATTCTTTGCCACCTTTCAACAACTTCCAGCTAAGCCTGAAGTGTGGTGCAAAGCCTGCTTCCCAATGACAAGCCATAGATTTATAGCATGCTTATAGGAACACTGAATTTGCTAATCAATGAATCACACAGCTGTATATACTATTTTATTTTATATTTTTACCAGAAACAAAAGGAGCACATGCTTCATTCAGTAACAGAAACAGATGCAATCACTTCGGTTACCACCTAAGTTAGGTGAAGTTTATAAATGACACATCTGCCATAGAAAACCACAAGAAGAATGTGATGAAAGACAAAGAAAATAGAATAATACAACCACAGAATGTCTTAAATTGGAAGGGACCTCACAGCCCACCCACCCCAACCCCTGCTGTGGGCAGGGCTGCCCCCCACCAGCTCAGGCTGCCCAACCTGGTCTTGATCGCCTCCAGGGATGGGGCACCACAGCTTCTCTGGGCATCTGTGCCAGAGCCTCAACACTCTCTAGTATTTCTGTACTTGGCACCCCAAATATGTTTTGGCCAATACTAAATATCTTGCAGTGAGCGTAATACAAAGGCCTGTCTTCACAAAAAAATGAACATGCCCCACAGTTGTGGTAGCAAAACATAGGAACATATAATGAAGAAAGAGGCAAATGGAAATTTGTATTTTTTGCTTATTTGTAAGCAGTGTACATAATGCTTTTAATACTTTTTTTTTATGGGTGGAGAGGTGTCCATTGTTCTGCTCCTGCAGTAAATTCTTCACCTAATGACATTCAGTTTGCTAGCAGTACACGGGGAGCAGAGAGCTCTGTGCAACATTTTCTCCTCCATCCAAAAACACAGCTTATAGGAATGCCTCACTCCAAATGACAACATTATCACTGACTGCTGCCTTTTCTGTTGGATACAGAAAGAAAGCAGGAACAAATCATGTAGCTAGAGCTCAGCACAGAGCACGTGTAAAAAAAGAAACACAGTACACATTTTAGGAGGCAGGTACTGCATTCTTCCAAGGACAAATTCTGAAGGTAGCACTAGAAGAAAGAACTACAGCAAACTACTCCAGATTTACACAGGTGCAACTGAATTTTATCTTCTACAAGTAACTGTGTGTTTGACAGTTTATCTGACACCACCACCCACCAGCAGGTTGGTATGCTGTCAAAACAATTTGAGCAGTATACAATGTAAATTGTGCTGCCAATATAGCAAGAAAGGAAAAATCTGCATCTCCTCATTATTCAGGATTTCACTCCAAGTCCACAGCCAACGCGTAGGTAGCTCAAGTAATGGAGTTGCTGATCACAAATCATGGAGCAGAAAATGCCAAAGTATTCTTCCACGGAGGGGATAATAAAATCAATTGCATAGCGTATCATATGTTTTATTTCAATATAAAGACTAATTACTAGCATTTTTACATTTCAGCTTTCTCTAGAATTCATGGCCCTTGGACTCTATAAATGCAACAGAAAACACTGCTGATTCCTTCATGTGGCTGGCAAATCTAAGCATCTGTTTTCTTCAGTCATGAGAGCTGCTTGTTTCTAGCTAGGAACAAACGTTTTTATTTGGAAATAAGAACTATCTGTGTCAAAGAATGACAATCCTCAGTGCAAGATTCAATTGTGGCAGTGTTTCCCTTGTGCTTTGTTCTTGTAACGCAATGTGCTGAAAACTCTTCCAGAATATTTGCATGCTAGCTCCCTTCCACTTGCTTTCTTTTGGCTATATTTGTCCATATCTGACATATCTGTTCTGCATTATGTATATAATCAGCCTTAATTATTCATATGTTTGATAAACTGGGCTCCCAATGTCTTAAATTTCATATGTAAACTTAGACTGGCATGTAAATACACTCCAAACTTCCTAGTGAAAAAGTTGGGACATTTTGCTTACATCCGTATTTTCCCCATTTTGAATTATTTATCACAGAAATCATAGAATAGCTTGGGTTGGAAGGGACCTCAGGGAACATAAAGTTCCAACCCCCCTTCCACAGGCAGAGTCACCAATCTGTAGATCAAGCTCTAGAACAGGTTGTCCAGGGCCCCATCCAACCTGGCCTTAAACACCTCCAGGGATGGGGCAACCTCTCTGGGCAGCCTGTGCCAGTACCTCAGTAAAAAACTTTCCCTAACATTTAATCTAAATCTTTCCTCCTTTAGTTTAAAATCATTCCCCCTTGTCCTATCACTATCTACCCTTATAAAATGTTGATTTCCCTCATGCTTATAAACTCCTTTTAAATACTGGAAGGCCCCAGTAAGGTCTCCCCACAGCCTTCTCTTTTCCAGGCTGAACAAGTCCAGCTCTTTCAGCCCATCTTCATAGAATCATAGAATGGCCTGGGACCGCAAAGATCATCTAGCTTCAACCTCCCTGCTATGTGAAGGATCACCAACCACCAGACCAGGCTGCCCAGAGCTACATCCAGCCTGGCCTTGAATGCCTCCGAGGGATGGGGCATCCACAGCTTCCTTGGGCAACCTGTTCCAGTGAGTCACCACCCCCTGTGTGAAAAACTTCCTCCTAATATCTAACCTCCCCTGTCTCAGTTTAAGACCATTCCCCCTTGTCTTATTACTAGCCACCCCCGTAAACAGTTGTTCTCCTTCCAGTTTATACATTCCTTTCAAATATTGGAAGGCCACAATGAGGTCTCCCCAGAGCTCTCTCTTCTCCAGGCTAAACAAGCCCAGTTCCCTCAACCTTTCTTCATAGGAGAGGTGCTCCATCCCTCTGATCATCTTAGTGGCCCTCCTCTGGGCCCATTCCAAGAACTTCACATCCATCTCGTACTGAGGAACCCAGGCCTGGATGCAGTACTCCAGATGGGGCCTCACAAGAGCTGAGCAGAGGGAGACAATCAATACCCTCACCCTTCTGGCCACCCCTCTTCTGATGGAACCCAGGATACCATTGGCCTTCCAGGCTGCAGGCACACACTGCTGCCTCATGTTCAGTTTTTCATCAGCCAGGACCCCTAAATCCTTTTCAATAGGGCAATTCTCAAGGAGTTCTTCTCCCACTTTGTATATACATCTGGGATTACTTCAACTCAATTCAATCACGAACTTTCAGGGTGTGGTTCTTATGCTGATTCTTTTTTGGCTGGAAAATCTTCGTCAAACTGGCTATTTCTAAATATTCAGGAAACAAACATCCTTCCAAAATTTTTAAAACAAGTATTTTCTATTTTTTTCCCCTACTTTGGAAGTACTAGCAGCAGCAACTTGAAATTTGGCAAGGAGGTAGCCTTTGAGTTAATATAAGGCCTTTTGTTATCCATGGGAAAATATGTGCCAGTTAGGTTAGTTAGAAAGCTCTGAGGATGAGCTGAAACATTTGAGCATTCAGGTAAAACTCTCAGAGTACTCAGGGCAGCTCAACCATTAACATGCAGTCTTTAAGGAATGAGCGAGTATGCTGGAGCTCCTTGCAGTCCACTTCATGCAGGGTATGGGGCACTCTTGTGGACTTAGCTTGGGGAACAAGTAGAGATGGGATTGGGACGGTGTGTCAAGTATGACAGCAACTTACAGAATCAGACTCATTGACATTAGAAAAGACTTCTAAGACCATCTAGCCCAACCACCAACCTATCTCCACCATGCCCACTGACCACAGTGCCACATCCACACGGTGCTTGAACACCTCCAGGGACGGTGACTCCACCACCTCCCCGGGCAGCCTGTGCCACTGCCTCATCACTCTTGCTGAGAAGAAATGTTTCCTAATATCTAACCTGAATACTGCTAAGTAATAAGATACAAGTTCATGGTATGTCACACACTGTCAGTTTACAGTCCTTGACAAATGAGGGTATGACATAGTCTAAACCAAAATGCACAAAGAGTTAGAATCAGTTCAAATCAGAAGAGCATCTCCAGTTCACTAGAAAGTCCTCTAAAGAGAAGAAAGGAACAATATTCCAGGTGTATACAGATGAATTCCCCATGGGTATGAGGAAGGTAACTCCATGTATTAATTTATTTAGGATGCTTGATTATAAAATGTAATAATTACCATTAACTGTAAAAGGTGGACACTGTCCATTAAGCATGGATCAAACACGCTCCTGAGGCTTTTACTGGCCACCATCCACTCTTTTAATGTGCACACACATGTAAAAAGAGGAATTAAGCCCAAGCTCTGCAGCTCCCTCTCTACAGGGGTCCAGAGGTACTTGTTCAGGCAGTCTGGACAGCTTGAACACAACTTTACAGAGTACAGCAGAAAGATCCCAGTAATAAAGGCCACCAAAGCAGAGTTCTTACAAGAGTTCTTCCCACCACAAAGGGCTCAATGCAAGAAGCGCCCCTGGTGCCCAGCTTATACCCTTCCTACAGGTGCAGAGCTGATTCATATCCCTGGCAGTGACTGCATACAGATGTGTGTATGCAGAGGCCAGGAGGAGGATGGGCAAGAAGATTGCATTGGCTTTTACAGACACTATCTCTCAAGACCATTCCTTGCTCCAACGAACAGTTACCTCTAGATGTGCCAGTCAGGATTTGAGATGTGTTTTGCCAGGCACTGTATGAAGAGTTTAAAAAGCCACCGTCTCATCACTGAGAAGCTCTCACAATATAGCAAGCAGATTGCTTGTCCCTCATATACATTTCAGGTATTAAAGAACTGGTTTATCCCAATGTTTCCTATCATTTCTGGTAAGCATCAAGTAAAGAGTATTAAGGATATAACAGTAGCAGAGGAGAGAGCAACCTTACCTAGATGAGCTATCTGCAAATGTATCTTCAGAGAAACAAGCAGCAGCAAGTCAGTTCTGGGATAAGAGATGTAGAAGGGGAAATCCTGCCCATACTGGACCATATTTTACTGTTTATCTCACCAGAATTGAAATCTTAGAATTGAAATCATTCAGCACTTCATATGTAGCTGAGGTATAGGTATTTTGGTACAGACTGATCAGCTGTGTGAAAACCAAAACAAATCACGAGATGATAGGAATTACTGTGCCCAGCTATGATTGGTACTCTGTATTAGAGATGGATTAATTATGAAATAAGGCATTTATTGTTCATTTTTCTACAGTCGCTTTCTTTAAGTGATGTATGTCCTAATCCTTAAGAGGTAAACTATGCCACTGGCATGACATAAGGGATTCCATTGGCAAGGAAAATGTTCCTGTACTTCAAGAGGGTTGTGATGTTTACTTGTCCTCCTAATTCCTCTGACACATTTTCAGGGATTGCAACACCTTGAAATTTCCAGCTTGGCTCCACTGACAGTAGGCTTTAATCCATGAACTGTTCTGAACTAACCTACTGAAGCTCACACTATGAGTCAAGACGTGAAACAGAAATGCCCAGTGTTAATTTCTAAAACACTACTGTAGATTGGAAAGCCAGAAGAGCAAAGTGCCCTCCAGGGATGAAAAGCTTCACGGAGTCCTAGAAATCATATTCAGATCACACATTATGGGTGGTAATTCCCTAAGCGGACTGCACGCCTTACAGGAACCTTAAAGATGAAGAACAAATGACTTGTGCTACCAGGAAAATATCCAGGCACGTGGTTAAACCAAAAAGCCATGCTGCTTTGTGTATAAATTCATTGCAGTTTAATCACAGAATCACAGAATGGGGTTAGAAGGGAGCTCACAGCTCACTCAGCTCCAACCCCTGCCGTGGGCAGGGCTGCCCCCCAGCAGCTCAGGCTGCCCAGGGCCCCATCCAACCTGGCCTTGAGCGCCTCCAGGGATGGGGCACCACAGCTTCTCTGGAAAGTGGATCTGAGCCGCAATTTGGGACGCATTTTTGTCCTGGTAAGGAGTGAAGCACCCATCGCTGTGAGGAACTCTGCAGCCTGCAGGGCGCATCTCTCAGCAACACCACCTGTAGCGGCCGATCTGTCAGTGCGGGTATTCCCAGCCGCCTTTCCGCGGCATTCAGCAAAAGAGCACCAACACCCGCACTGCACGAGCTACCCAAAGAAGCACCGATGAAAAACACCATCGTTCTCGACATGCAAACCCTGCAAACTTCCACACCTGGAGACGTTAAAAGTCACTTTTTCCTACAGATATCCCTCCGACGAGCAAAATGTGCAAACCAACACGGGAAGCAGACACATCCTAAGACGCCAACGTGGAATTTGTTTCCTTTTTTCCCCCCGTTTTCCCATCCAAGTGGACCCGGAGCCACCGCAGACCCGACCTCGCATGAACGATCGCCCAACGCCCCGAGGTACCCGCATGGACGGGGCGATCCCGGGCATTCAGACGGGCGCTCCGCAGCCCCAGACACCGTCCTCCAGAAGCGCTCCCGGCGGGGATGTCCCGCTAGAGACCGACGCCGCGCCCTCTCGAACCCACCTGAGATACCTCCCCCGATCACCACCACGTCGTACGGCTCGGCCATACTGCTGCCGCTCGATCCGGTCTTTGCCTCCAACCCGCCCTTCCGCGGCGGCGGCTCGGGATCGGCTCCCCGCGGACAGACAGAGCCGCGCCGTCCCGCCCGCCCCACCCGCCAATGGGCGCCGCCAGGGGGCGGGGCCTCGATAGGCCACGCCCCCCTCCCGGCCGCTGTTCGCCACGCGCCCGGCCCGACGGGGCGGTCGGGTCCCGTTTTGGGCGCGGTGTGAGAGGGTCGCAGCATCTGCTCTGTTGTGGCCGAGCTGATCAGAACTGACAGTGAACGTGGGATTATCTGGGTATCTGCGTGGAACCGATGTTGCAGGTGGCAGCTGCAAAGCCTTAGCATTTGTTAGAATCAAACGGCACTCGTGAGCCGGCGAATGAAGCGTTAAGCTTCATATATTCCTCACTATGATGCCTGCAATAACAGCCGGTTGGCAAAATCCCGGTTCTGTTTGTACTTGTACTACTATGCTCTGCTCTATGAGGTCGTGGTGCATTCTGCAGCTCACCCACTTCTATTGCTGAAGTGTAAATGTCATCTCTGGGCAGCTAAGTAGAAAAAATAGGCAGACTGCCTGTGTATCGCCTTCCAGGTAAGCACAGAAGACCTTTAAAATTCACATAATTATAGGAAATCCTAAAGCCACTTCGTGATAAATATTGACATAAGTTCTGAGAGATGTCAGATTCCACGATCGCCTCCATGTCTGAGCAGGACCAAAGGAACGAATGGGAGTTTGATGCTACACAGGCAGCGCCCACAGAAACGCTTTGGCTTTCCCACAGCTGAGACAATTAGGGCTTCTGATTTGTTCTAATTATGCCAAAGCAAGACAGCAGTGACCAGAGGCAAAAATACATATGAAACCACTAATCTTCATGAGGATCAAGAGTAGGAGGCACAGAATAACAGTTCTTTCAAAGTTAAAATAGATACTGGGAAAAGTATCTGCTATCTAAAAGTATCCAGTATATAAAGGGGGGCTATAGGAAAGAAGGAGACAGACTCTTCAGCAGTGACTGTTATGATAGGACAAGAGGAAATGGTTTCAAACTAAAACACAGGAGATTTAGACCAGAAACAAGGAAGAAATTTTTTTATTTTTTACTATACAGGTGGTGAGTCACTGGCACAGGTTGCCCAGAGAGGCAGTGGATGCTCTGTCCATGGAGACACTCAAAGTCAGGCTGGATTGGGCTCTGAGCAACCTGATACAGCTGTAGGTGTCTCTGTTTTTTGCAGGGGGATTGGACCAGATGACCCTTAAGAGTCCTTTCCAACATAAACAATTCTGTGATTCTATTCTATAAAAAGGAGGGTGTGCAGAGCTAGTTCAATGAGGTGGAGACACACAAGTGCCAGATATTAATGCAAAACTGACAAACAGCTCTCAAGGAGACCATTGACTGATACAGCAGCTCGTTGTCACTGAGACTGCTGCTGCTTCATGCCAGAGTAAAGTGAGCTCAGAGGGGACAGCCCAGGATGGTGAGTGATAGGAATTTTGGAACAGAACATGCAACACACCAGCAGTTGTTTGTGCTTACTGGGAGAAAACAGCTCTGCTTCTGGAGAGTGGTACAGAGAGCCATTCTCATAGCTCTGCTGGCCATGCTGAGTGGGTCACCAGGAGTTGAACAAACAAAAAGTGTCACCAAGTGTCACTTCCCTCAATCTCCAGAAGCCAAGTTTGGTGGGGAGCAACAAAAACATCCTCTTCACTAATGAGGAAACTTGTGTGCACCTAGATAACTGGATGATAGATGAGGTTGCCGAAAAAATCTCTGCTGCTGAATGCGGCTGCAGCTGGCTTGTTAAAGAGCAGTAGAGATTCACATGGCTTTACCTAGCGCAGCTCTAATGATGAGAAATGACATCAAAGTACAAAATACACACATTGTGTTAGCCGAGCAGGTAAAATTTGGTTTGGAAAGAAGTTAATTGCTGCTTAGAAAAGAGAGTTTAATAATAAAGGAATACTCACCAATGGCCCCCATTCCTTATGTACTACCAAAAAAGCAAACAAACAAACCAGCAAGCAACTCTGGAGGGTGAGGGTAGGAAACTACTGTTGCTGAAATCACACCTGGCAAAATATCCTGTCTGCTTCAGTGAATGAATTGCAGTAATAAGTTACTGAGCCTGGGAAACATGTATAATTGGTAATATGAAGGTATGTAGTATCACAAGACTGACATAGATTTTCATATTTACCAAGAAAACAAATAAACAAATAAAAAAAACCAACCCACATCTAAAGGTGTTGAGTAGTACAGTGGAACATCCAGAGCAAGACTTTCACTTGACATCACAGCTATGTCTGCAATGAAAAAACAGTCGTGTAAGAATGAGCTAAAATGCACCAGTTTCTTAGTCAAAAAACAGGAGGATAATTATTTAAAAATAAATGCTGTCATTAAGTTCTTTGTTGTACTAAGTGTGTTTTGCCTATCAGTTATTGATGTGAGCAAGTCAAATGTCTCAGGTTATGTTATCAGTAGCCATGGTCACGTGTTATTTTTCTATTTGATTATTACCTCAAATGATGAGTAAGATCAGCCATAATCATTTGGGAAGGCACAGATAGTTTGTACTTCTTCCTGTTGTCACTGTTACAATATTTTGCCAATGCATTTGAATATCAGAACACAGAATTTGGCAAAAAATGCTGGCATTAAAATAAACTTCTTTTTTTGTGAAAAAAATATAAATTCTCTGTTGTAGATTTATGTGTATAACTTGTTAGTTCTTTATTTTTAAGTGTCTTTCAACAGATGAATACAAATAAACTTAGTGCTATAAGGCAAAAATGCATTGTGTCTAGAAGACTGCTTGTCATTAAGATCAGAATTGCTGCCACTTAGCTACCTCTGAAGCCAAGTATTTCCTGTATCGTAACAATGTCAACAGAGACAGATGAAATATCCTAGAACTTGCCATCTTCAGTGTTACCACCAGCTTAAATTTTTACCATTAGTTAATGATCTGCACTGAGTAACAGCCTACTTTTCAGGCACAAAGATGAGCTTTCAAGAGAATATCGGAGCATTTTGCAGAGCTTGATTCTACATCTACATGCCAACATATACTCATTCTGGCAATGACACGGATAAAACTCTTCTTTACATCAAGTTGGAAAATGAAAAACTTCAAAAAATAACCCAAACTCTTCCAGACATCAGACTTCATAGTTCTGATATGAGCACATAAGTTGGACAACAGTGTTCATGATATGTAGCAACTTCAAGCCTCAACTGTAGGTGATACAGTATGTTTTATGGACAGTTTTCCATTCTGGAACAGTATCTTAGACAGTGTTAAAATAGATTTTAGATCTTCAATTAGTTTACAATACTTATGATGTTTACAGAGTCCTCTGTAATTTTTTTTCCCCATAAATTTTATCACTAACAAAAATGGTAAATGGTAAAATAGCACATGTAAATACATTGTGTTGTACACTATGAGTAGAAAAGGAAAAGCTGTTCTATAAAATACAAGACATAATATCCAAACAAACAACCTCTAATCAAAGTCCCTCCAAGGGATTTATGAGAGTGGAAGTAGGGAAAACGTGTTCCCAAGTAGAAAGGAAGAGGCAGTTCTGCCTCCTCCTCAAAGCTGATCCCACTGGAGCAGGTGTCCCAGGGCTTGACCAGCTTAGTTTTGAATGCATTGAAGAATGGAGACTCTGGAACCCCTCTGGGCACCTGCTCCAAGATTGGACCACCCCCACAGTAGAGCTGTTTCTCTTCATTCTGAGTTGGAACTAACTTCTCACATTTTCAAGACATGTTAGCTACACCTGCACCATCACAGTGCACCCTGGGTGTTTTGTGCATCTTCCAGCTTCGCTGTTTTGGAAAAGATGTCTCTTGCACTCTTCTGTTGGAGGTATTTTGGGAACTATTAAAAACATTACACTAGATAGTGGATCTTGAACTTACACCTTCATATTCCCATGTCCTCTTTGAGTATCCTGGGGGATGTTTGTCATCTTTTTGGCTCTCTCTGGTTCTTTGGATACATAAGTATTTCAGTCAACTGGAATAGTCTGAAGAGGGAAATGATAGAGATATTATGCAAGAGTTTGGTAAAAACTGGGAAGAATCAAATGTGAACAGTATTGTAGAGCATTAATACACAATTATTGACTGAGTTTATATTCCTAGCTTTTCAAGTCCACTTTCTTACTTAGGCATGTATTCAAAACTATCAGGAAATAATCACCATTCCCATATGGCAAAATAACTTAACTGCTATGAAAGAGGCTTTTGCACACAGACATGGCTGGGACATATTTATTCATCGTTATTCATCTTTATTGGCATGTTTTCAACAATTATAGGGGCTTGAAGCTTCCTGGATATCTCTATTTCAAGCCCTGCACAAAGCTTTAATCAATGAATAAGCATCTTGAAGCAATTTATCATCACTCGTGGTTATTAACATTTGATTAGATTTTTTTTTTAATCTTATCACCATAACCTTCTGAAGAATAACCCAGGCAATTATTGCAGGCAATAAAAATTTAGTACTTAACCCTCTCCTTGATGTGTGTTTCTTACCCTCTCTGTTCCCAGGTGCTGCCTATCCCAAGTGTGAGGCAGTGGCAGTGGGATGCAACACAGTGGGGCTTCAAGCCAGTCCCCACCATTGGCAGAGTTTTTGCTCTTCAGGGATGGATCTGTACTCAACTTAAATCATCCACTTTCCATCTTCTGCTCTGCTCCAGAGTCACTGGCCCCATCTGCTGTGCTGGATGCAGAATGAATCACTCATGTGGCTCTGCTGTGTTTGTGAAGCTGGAAAATTTGGGTAGGGATGGGGAGAACAGGTGACTGGATGTCAGGAATTTTCTTAAAGCCATGATCGAAAGGTCAACTTTAACGTCCACAAGGAAACCTACTCAAATATACTTAAAACATTTATCCAAATTTAAAAGTCCAGCTCTATGACAGAGAGAATAGAATAACAATGCTAAGGCTTATGCCCTGAGGGAAAAGTCATCAGACACACACAAAGAAGTTCACTGTTGTCCAAAGTAAACTCTTACATATTGACTGGATAAAGTCTTTACCAAAAGACATTTTGCTCAAAACTGTGGACTAGAATTAGAGATTTTAGGTAGTTTTAACCACCAAAGAGTTACATGTATGTATTCTTTTAGTGATAGTATACTATCAATAAATTCATTCTGTAAAATATTTCCAACACCATATTTCAATTTATAATACAAGATACCTAGACACATGGGGCACCAGTATTCATAAAATAATCTGGTCAGGAAACTGAATTACTTACCAAAAAAGTTAAAAGTGGCCTTCCTGAGTTGTCCAATCTAATTAAGGTTGTTACTGATTTTTAACAGCACCAAATTCTTCTCTTTGTGTGAGTTTTAAACCTGTCAAATATTTTTAACTGATACAGATGCAACATGTTATAAGCACTGGATAGGCTGCATCTTTGGGTGACACCTAGCCAAAATCTCCATATATCAGAAGAACTCCAATATTCCTAGGCAGCTGTCTCACAAAGAAGCGGTTCTTCCACATGGCTGTAAGTAGAGTGAAGATACAGTATTTGGGAAGAAGTATATAGAGTGTGATAAGCTCATTTTTCATTCCCAGGACTGAGTCTTCTCCTATTACAGCTTCTCTGAAAGAAAACAACTATTTTTTTTAGGTATCTTTAGAATTTAATAACTAGCTATGTTCCATTACAGTGGCACATACAGATTTCAGAAAACCTCTTGATAAACATCTTGTGAGGGCTGTACAACCAGGTCACCAAGCATTATTGATGCCTTTAAAAATTTGCAAATCCCACAAGTAAACTTTGTTTTTAACACAAGGCAGGAGAGAAATATAGTTTCAGAGAGCTGACTCATGCTAACAATAAACATGGAAGCAATTCAAGGTAAAGCTAGTAGGTATGATTCAAAAAAAAAAATGCTGGTAACTCCTTTTTAATCTGATTAACTCACTAGCCTTTGTCTTTAATCATCTATCTTAGTTCTGTCAAGACAGACATGAAGTCTTTCCCCTTCTCTCCAATTCATTTTTATAACTCATTTGTCTATAAAGAGATTTAATAACTCTGAGACAAAATGCATTTGTTGACTGTAGTTCTAAGAATTTCATGTATATATGTGTATGTGTGTCTGTTTGCTTTCAAACAAAAGAAGCTCTGAAATGATTTCAACAAGCTGAAGTCCTTTAGAATACTTAGTGTTACTTTTGGGGTCCAGGCACTGCTCAGACTGCTGAATTGCCTAGATTTGCTTTTCAGATAGCACATGCATGCTTTCTAACCTTTGGAGGGGAGAGTGCTGGCATTACCCAATGCACGCGGCAGCTAGCAGATATGACTATGTGTGAAGAGCTGAACTTTGCTCATGTTCGTTAGGGCGCGTGAAACAAACTTATACTCTGCAGAGTCACAGCTGGTATCAAGTTTTTTGTATGACCTTCACCACCATCACACTATCAGATTGTTCTTATACATCAGTTTTACAATGCACTTTTGCTGATACTACGAAAATGTTCCTCTAATTACCAGCTCCATAGAGAAGTGGTTTGTATACAGCTCATGGATTGCTGGTATAATTCAAGATAAGATCAAAGGTTGCATAAGATGTAATCTGTGACAGTCCATTTGAAGCTGAATTGGTTAGAGATCACAAAGCCTGGCTGCAGTTTGAGCAGGATGATAGAAGCAGAACAGCCATTACAAGGATATAGGGAGATCACTGGAGATCATTAGTGGAGACGGTTAAAAAGCAGAGAAGTACAATAAAATCTGATCTGAGAGTAAGGGAAAGCCTGGTGGAAGCACCAGACAGAATAATGAGTCCAGTTACAGCCACTGAACTCTAGCCTTTGAGACAACAAGAAAACACATCAAAAACTTCTGCTAAAGTAAGTCAGAGAAATTAGTCATGTCCTCACACTCCCTAGCAGATAAAATGGAGGTGGAAACATATAGAAGGCATCCAGGAAGAAATAAAGGCTGTTCTCTGCAAATCCTGTATAGGAACTAGTCAGCTGAAGCCATGTGGACAGCTTTGTCCCTTCTAGATTAATGAGTGATTCACTGAACACATAAATTCCCCACATAAATACCTCTCACGAGATACAAACTCATTGCAGGGATTTGGGGGATCATATCCCTTTCTCCTGGGCCTGTACATTGCTCTCAGGCATGGTTTAGCTGGACTCATCCCTAAGCACTGACAGGTAGAAATCCAACACACCGGCATGTTCCCCTATGTCTGTCAGGCAGCTGAACTGAGATGGACAAAACAGCTCATTTCAGTTTTCTCAACAAGTTTTTGACCGGAGGCTATCCTGTAGATTCATCACTCTTTCTAGTGTGATCTGAGGAATCACATTTTTTTTAATTGAATAAATAATGTCTGTTCTCCTGCTTGCAAACCGAAATAGAGAATCCCAGACTCTAGAACAGTGTTATCCATCCAAACAGTAATTTGGGGTGTTAAAATAGACACTGGGAATAGCATCATACACATTTGTAAGGCTGACTTAGAGAAAAGCACATCCTTTGTGTCTGGCCAAATTACTCTGTCTTGGTTTTGGCTGGGATAGAGTTAACTTTCTTCCTAGAAATTTAGATAATAAATGATTAGGCCAAAGCATAAAATTAGCAGATTTTGTAACTGACAGTTGTGAAAAAATGGGTTGAATTCCTAAAAATTGCCCTCTATTGTAGATATTTGACCTTAACAGTACATATGATGGTCACTATCACTTATCTAGTGATATCAAAACGTGCTCTAGGATATTATCAATTACTTTGCACTATGCCAGTTAGTAAACAATTAATCCTATTGACTGCTTCAGAGAAAAGGTGTTTCAAATAAGGCTGCAGATTGGAGAGGAAATAAAGCTAGAAAAAAATAACCTGAGATAAATCTCTGATAAGGTAATCCTGGCAACATGCTTCCAGTCTGAGAACAAAAACCTAAAAAACGTGGGTGTATCCTATGCTGATACCCACTGACATCATGACTTTATGTAACTTCTCAGAGTGGTAGCCTCTGCCAGCTTCAAAAAAGATCACCCCAGAAGGTGAATGGAAGCGGCTGGCTGCATAAACCTTCGTGATTAATAAACAGGTATGCAGCTGTGCTGATGCCCTGCAGCATTCAATTATACACAGCAAGCAGCATGAGTTTTCAGGTCCTCAGAGGGCTGCAGAGGATACAGGCAGCAGAGCAATCAAAGTTCAATTTGTAGCATCGAGGTGACAGGGAGGACAAGAGAACTGCTCTTAAATAGGAGCTGCTTGCCTCTAGGATGTTGATTTACTTAGGGCCAAATGCCATGTGAAATGTATGTACAGCAGTAGCAGGAGGCTGCTTTATCTATGTGTTGCTGTTGTCCTTAGCACAGGCGTGCAGCACAGTGTGTGTGTACCAGGGCAGGAGTCTGGTCTGGGCAGCAAAGACTTTGCTGTCATCGAATCATAGAATCACAGAATAGTTTAGGTTGAAAAAGGCCTCACAGCCCACCCATCCCAACCCCTGCTGTGTACAGAGCTGCCCCCCACCAGCTCAGGCTGCACAGGGCCCCATCCAACCTGGCATTGAGCGCCTCCAGGGATGGGGCACCACAGCTTCTCTGGGTAGCTGTGCCAGCGCCTCAACACCCTCTCAACGAAGAATTTTTTCTTAACATCTAGCCCAAATCTCCCTTCTTTTAGTTTAAAGCCATTCCCCCTTGTCTGTTACTATCAGACCATGTAAAAAAGCCAGTCTCCCTGCTGCTCTTATAAGCTCCTTTTGAAGAAAGGAAAGCCACAGTGAGGTCTACCCAGATCCTTCTATTCTCCAGGCTGAACAAGCCCAGTTCACTCAAGCTGTCTCCATAGGAGAGGTACTCAGGTCTTTGATCATCTTCATGGCTGCCTTCTTGACCCACTCCAACAGCACCATGTTTTTCTTCTGCTAGGGGCCCTAGTCCTGGACAGTAGTCCAGATGGGGCCTCAAAGGGCAGAGCAGAGAGGGACAGTCACTTTCCCACTTTATTGCATAGCGCTGAACAACATATATACCAAAAAACCTTACTCAACACTGCACATAATCTACATGTTTTAGTCCATAGACATCATGGGTTATAACAGATGTAATGCTATTCTTCTGGGGAAAACAGCATAGAAAGTCTAGCACAATCCTGATAGAAGAATATTTAATAAATGAGATTATTTCCAATCAGATTAGTCACTAAGAGATCTAACTGTGATCAGCACACCTTAGACAAACAAAGAGCCTGAGGAGATCCAGGCGTGAACTAGAAAAGAGTTCCTAGTACAATGCAAACAAGCCCAGGTCTTTCATGGAGTTGTGGTTCAAACAGGAACAGAAAAAAAGCAGCAGAATCTTCTGGGAGTGGCTCACACTAATGCCAATATTCTAGCCCATAAATACACAGGAGTTTCACAACACAAGATTTATTGTAGTTTTGCTTGTTCTGTGTCTTTACTGAATTAATCTCCTGTCAGCAGCTGTTCCATCATTACATGAATATTTTCTCAAGAAAAGGTTTGTAACTAGGTGTCAGCTCCTTATAAATATATTTGAAAGACAGACCAATTGCAGAGGAGGTAAAATTCTCCTTTCAAGAGACTCTGATTTACTGCTATGTAACTTGCAGTGCCTGCAGATAAAATGTTCTGCAGGTCAAAAGTTCAGGCAGATATAAAAGTTCACATATGCAATGATTCCGCAGTTCAAAAAGTGCATTTTCACACTAAGAGGAAACATGCCAAGCTGTTTATTGCTGTAGGATCATTTTAATCTCTATTGTGTTCAAGATAGAAAAATTGAAAAGGGTCAGAAGGCAAAATCCAGAGGGCACTACATAAGATATATGCTTACTAAAGCATTGGGCAGATGATACACAAAAGTAGTCTTCACACCAAAGGGTTGTATTACATGAGACAAGTGGCTCCAAGGTTGGCACACCAGATTACTACAGGCTGGTGAGGCTGCAGGAAGTGTTCAGAGGGCCCTGGCTCTCTCCTCTGCTGAGATGCACTTTTCCAGTGGCCCAAGAGCACAAAAGGTGCCTGCAAGACTACGCTGTGATGGCCCTGCATTGCCAGCCCTGTGGAGGGATGCACAGGGCATCTGTAGCCTGGTTGTACAGGGTGAGAGTTGGTAGGGCCCCCAGCACAAATAGGATATGTTGGAGCAGGTCCTGAGGAAGGTCATAAAGATACTCAGAGGGCTGGAACACCTCTCCTTTGAAGACAGGCTGAGGGATTGGGCTTCTTCAGCCTGGAGAAGAGAGTTCCTCAGAGCCCTCATTGCAACTGTCCAGTATTTAGAAGGAGATAATTTACAGGAGGGAATTCAACTCTTTACGTGGGTAGATAGTGATGGAATGAGGGGGAATGGCTTTAAACTAAAAGAAGGAAGATTTGGGCTAGATGCTGGGGAAATTCTTTCCCTAGAGGGCACAGCTGCCTGGAGCAGCTGTGGTGCCCCATCCCTGGAGGCACTCAAGGCCAGGTTGGATGGGGCCCTGTGCAGCCTGAGCTGGTGGGGGGCAGCCCTGCCCACAGCAGGGGTTGGGATGGCATGGGCTTTGAGGTCCCTCCAACCCAAACCATTCTTTGATTCTAGTATGTGATTCTATGAAAATTTTCTAGATACCAAAGCTTTGGTTATCCTGCTGGTTACTAGCCAGCATTCAGTACAAATGTAGAGCTGGTGTTAAACAATGTCTGCCTAGGTAGAGCAGCCCCAGCTTGATATTTTGGGAGTTTGCGGTGGCCAAGTACCAGAGAGCAGCTATGGATTTGTGGTCTCTGTCATTCTTGGCTGGCTGTAGCAGGACAAGCCACACCAAACAGCTTGAGTCCAGGAGCCACTCCCACGTGTAAGACAAGCGTGATTTCCTCCCCAGCCTTACGACCTCCTCATCTCCCCCACTGCACAGGGGCTGAGCCACTGGCTCTCAGGAAAACCTCTACAGACCCGGATCCATTCAGCCATCAGGTTGGTGTGGGGATTGTCATTCAGCTGACTGCTTCTCTGGCACTTTGCAATGACCTTGCCTCACATCTCCATCTGGCATGGCTTTCTTTTCTAAAGCACTGAATGGACTAAAGAGTTTCAACAAACCCATATGTGAAAAGGCATTACTGCTTAATTTCTAGGACAACCATAAATAACAGCCTCCCTTATTGTCTGGTCAAATAAGAGAGTGACTGCATAAAACCCATCTCACCCAACTTCGCCTGTCTACTGAGAAGATATGCTGTCTGTCTACATTTCACTGAGAGATGGGTATATTTTTGTATATTGTATTTTCCTGCTTACTATTATTTTCCTTCCTGCTATTGTTACCAACAAAGATTGGCTGCCTTTATTGTTCTTCCTCTCGACAATTCTTCATTGATGTTTATCTAAATAAATCAGGTAGGACTGGTTTTTAGTTTGAAATATGTGGATGGCTCAGGTAGCTCTCCAACTTCCATGCTTCTAGTTTTACCTGAGTTTTGATAGTTGCCAGCTGTCAGACTGTCAAACTGCGAGACAAGATTATATCTAGTAAACACTTGACAGTGATGGCTGAAGCCAAAATCTCATTCTCATTCCTGGATTCCTGTAGCAGAGAAACTGCAAGTGCATTGAAAAAAAAAAAAGTTATTCACGTGTGCCTTTGTGCACACAAAGCCTCTGGGTTCAAAGGCACATTAAAAGGAATATAGGATATACAATGCTCATGTTCTTGTGGGAGTTCCACAGTCTGTTACACCAGAAACTGACATAGCCAAGTGAAAATGCTGATTCAGAAAAAGAAAAGACTATAATAAATAAATCAATGCATTAACAGAATTTTAGGTAATGTTTATTTATGGCTATCTGGAAGAAATCTATTGAGGCAGATATTTTTAAGAATCTACTAAAAAAAAAGGTAAGGAGGAGAAAAGATGTTTTTCTCCTGTCTAGTCTTGAAGTTGTCATGGCATGAACGTAGAAAACATCAAAATCTTGCTGTACCTGTTAAATTCTGGATTAACTTATAATTTCATTTTTTAAAAGTGACTATTTCTGAATTTTTGTTAGAAGCTGTGAACCCTTTCTTAGAGCAATTAATGCAGCACTTAGCTGAACCTTTCTCTCATTTCCATGAATATATTCCCCAATACATACTATTGTAAAAGTAGGCAAGCAAGAAAAATGTATTTTTTCCTTACCCTTCCTATTTTCTGTAGCAAACACAATATCTTAGGTATTGCACAGGCAGGACTAATGTCTAATAATCAAACCGATGATTCAAAGCTGTGATTTAAATGATGCACTGCCATAAGGTGGCACTTTTCTTTTTTTAATTCAGCATGCACAGCTTATGGCATGGGTGTTTATTTACTGTCAGAAGAACAATCCAAATTTGGGGATAACCAATGGCTTTCCGCAAAGCCAGACATCACGGCAATGTCAGCCATTGAGGTTTATAAACACAGTAGTTCTCCCCAGTTATTTTTCCATTTTCACGCATCTTTGGACATGTTTCATCTCCTTAAATTGGGATGTAAAATGCTGAGATATTAAACGAAGATGGATCACCTCACAGGCACCTGCAGACATGTTTAATTCCAGAGCCTTAGCATCACCAAACAATGAGTTTGGTCTGCATGCTGGGGGAGGAGAACAGAGAACTCACCTTTCATGGAGTCTGCATCGACTTGTACTTCTTCTCTGCTGGTGCTCTGGGGAGGGGAGGGCAGGGCAGGGCAGGGGGAAGGAAAGAACAGCAATTCCATTGTTTCTTCTGCATTACTGGCTTTAAATGTTTAATTACAAAATATAGAAACCACAGAAATTTTGGTGGAGTCACAAGAATTGGCAGTACTTGCTCTGCCTCTCAGACATATGCCCCTCTGGACAATCCAGCAGTTGTAGTAACTTTGAGAAAATACCCCAGATTTCTGGCATGCTTCTTAGAAGAGAAATTCTGAGCTTTCATAGGTTGCTTTCTTTATTCTTGTTTCTCTACAGTCAAGCCTGAGGCGGCTGATACAAAAATACAGCATTTCCAGTAATGCAATTATGATTTCTGCCCAAGCATAATCATTTATATAAAAATGTATGGCACCCTCAGGAGCAAGCTTCTGGAAACAAGATGTTTCATGACAATTAAAAATACAGATCTCCTTTCACATTAATCTGCAGCACTTATACTGAAGTGTAATAAATGCTTTCCTTCTTTCTTCATGTCACAGTTTGAATGACATATAAAATATTTATACAGTATTTGCAGATACATTATTCAAGATCCATTTATTGTTTTGTGTTGGTATTATAAGACAGGTACTATAAAACAGGTGTTGCTTTCCAGACAGGGACAGACACAGCTGGGAAAGCAAATAGCAAGTTATCTCCCAGAGACAGCAGCAAGAACAGGCCCCCAAGCCAACTGGACACTGACTACAGCACTGTTTTCATTTACCTCCTCGTCCCTTATCTGCCCCTTGCATATCCTGGATGGGCAGATCCTGCCAGCGCCTCTCTTGTCACGTCCCATGCTTCTTCCCACCACTGCTGTGGTGGCGGAGGCCAAGATGGGATGTGGTCTTGTGGGAATAGAAAGTCACGGGGTTGGGGTAGAGGATAATGCTGGCCTTCCATACTCATGGAAGGGCTGTTGCAGTGGGTTGGATCCTATGTTGCCCAGGAGGTCCTGTCCTAAAGCCTCAAGAGCCCTGAGAAGGAAGCTACTACAGCCTCTTGGGTCCCTACCTGTGAGTGCTCCAGTGCTTAGGGTTTGGGCTGTGACACAGACTTAGGAGAACTGCTGCTTGGAAAAGTGAGCGAGAGATGGAACTACATCTTCATTTCTATTTAAATTCAACCAATGCTAAGATTTACACAAGTGGAACGTGTTTTCTGAGGTCTCAGATCTCACCAGCAGCAGAGCATGTTGCTGATCTTCCACAGAAGTTATTAATTCAAATAATGATGTTCATCTCCTTGGTTTAAGTGGCATGCAACTAAGACATTTCAAAAATATGGGAATTAGCAGGTATGTGACGGACTACTAGTGTAAAACATGCAAGAAAGAGGTTGTCTCTATAAAGATTTAGCCAGCATTACAGTCTTTCCTGGGGGAAATTACATTTCAGTTATATCTGGAAAGAGAAATAAGAGAGTATGTGCTTGTATGACAGTCACTATCTCAAATGAGGCACTGGTGACTTATATGTAGACATTCAGAAATAAAACTATAAGCTGGTTCAGCTTAACCTACAGAATTAATATCAAGGGCTATAGATACTCCCAGTAACAAACTTTGAACAGTGGATGATATATACCTCACAAGCTAAGAAAATAACTTGTTCCCAATTCTTTTCCCCAGAAAATGAATAAAAATTGTACTGGTAGACTCTAGTTACTAATTAACAGCTAGGAAGCTATCTAAACCAAAATAGTTATCGAGAATCATGGGCTATCACTCTCCACCTCTTTTGCTCCTTGTACTGGTCCTTGACCTATTAGTATCCATTCTGTTGCTTGCATTTTGTTGGTGATCAGCCATACCCCATCTTGATGGTCTCTTTCAACCCAAACCATTTGATGATTCAGTGATTCGATGATTCCATGAGTTCTCTGATATGGAAAGGCTGAAAGAGCTGAAATTGCTCAGCCTGGAGAAGCTGAAGGAATCTTGTCAGTTAGTACAATCATCTGAAACGATGTTGAAAAGGTGGAATCAGTAATGTCCTCTGCTATGACAAGAGGCAGTGGGCACAAACTGAAACACAAGAGGCTCCATGGGAAAATAAGGGAACGCTTTTTTGTGTGACTGACTAACCAATGAAATAGACTGTGGTGTTTCCCTCCTTGAAATACTTCAAAAGTCACCTGGATGTGTTCCTAGACCACTTGCTCCAGGTATCCTTGCTTGAGCAGAGGTGAGATCAGATGGTCTCCAGAAGTCCCTTCCAGCCTCAAACACTTTGTGATTCTGTGGGATAATACTATCTGAGAAACAAAATTGAAAAACAACATGCTAAACCATTTTCTCAGCGTTGGTTCTTCTGTGATCCTACCTTTCTGCTACATTGGAGATTCCTTCTAGTTTATGTTGCCTGTCTGTCATGTGTAATGGCCTTCAACAGGGAAAAGGGGTTGTTATTCCACCTCAGCAATCTTTCCTTCCATCCTGGATACTTGATCTTCCCAGAGACTACATGCAACACGCTCACCATGACACTCCCAGCACCAGTGCTTTTGGCCTTCTCTATCTCTTTTTCTTACCATCACTTTTTGTCAGACTGACTTCAGGTGCTTTGTTTGGTTGATGCCTTTTGTTAGCATGCGTGTTCACAGACTGGAACAAGGACAGATTATGCTGTTCCTGCTTCTGCTGAGCAGACTCCTTAAAGTGGCCTTAGGGATGAATTATTAAACACAGGACAAGGAGGGCTCTGACCCATATGGAAGGGCAGTCTGTGAGATGCTCTGCATACTCTGCCTCTGTGCCATGAAGGGAAGCAGACAAGTTGGGTTTTGGGGAACTACATCCCACAGTATCCAGCTGCTGAGGGGACTGCTGTTGGGTCCCATGCCACACCTGTCAGCTGGCTGGAAAAGTTAAGGCACTTGTTTTCCCAATGGGTCACTTCTCAGCTGTGAAAGACATGCTCCAGTGTAGGAGCACATGGCCCCTTGGATGATGGATAAAGAACTGCATAATGAGGCTTTTAAAAATTCTACTGCTCTCTGCTGCTGGAATACACTTTACTACCTGGCATTTTTAAGTGTTCAGGAGACAAAGTGTAATTCTCTGAAAGCTTCAGAAATCATTCTGCAAAGGTGACAACACCTTCCTTCACAGTTGGCTTCTTGCCTGAAAAGCAAAACTCCAGAGTTGTACCAGATCTTTAACAACACTGATGATCTTTAAACTCAAATTAAGATTTCAGACATTAATGGACAAAAGGTCTTGTGGGTGTTCTTTCTTAAAAAAAACAAACACATGTGCTGTTACATACTCATACTCCTTTCCTAAGTGAGCTCCTGCACGGAATAAGAATTGAACAAACTATAATGAAAGACAAAATGCCATCACCTCTTTCAAAAGATATGACAATTTCTGATGCTACAAAGAGTATGCAAGCTTTTATAACTTCTAAAAATTCAGTGATTTTTTTTCCTCTTCAACAATCTCTGTAAACTTGTGATTCTGAGGAACCTCCTGGAAAGCTTCCTTAGAGATGGTAAAAGCAACAAAATGGTATTCTTCGTCCAGCATCCCAACTACAGTTTGGCCTGCAATGCTCTGAATCTGAACATTCTCTCAAGTACTGGACATGAAGAACCTCCAGTATTACTGACTCAGCTCCAGTCAGTCTTAATTAAGAGTTTAATTCCCACAGATATGTATATATATTTAAAAACAGCTTCTTCTGCATTGGACATTATTTTACCACTTTAGAATGCTCTAGAAGAACACTGTGAAGCATGTTTAATACTGATAGAGAATGTCTGGGGATACTTTAGATTGATATCATTCGATCTGTATCCTCCCACTGATACTCCAGTATTATGTATGACACCATTAACCGTGCTAATCTTGGGCAGAGGTGCTCATCAAGGGAAATGCGTGGATTCAGGCATGCAGGTGTCATGGTTTAATACTTTTGTAATTCTGCTATTAGTATTCCACATC
>JAPSGF010000036.1:931698-941909 GCA_035772895.1 Perdix hodgsoniae | reverse complement strand
TGCCCCCCTGTCACGGGCACAGGTAGATCTTGCTTAACCCGCGACAGCAGGGGAACAGGCATAGTCAAGCTCCAGCTGCTGCAGAGCTGAGTAGCCCAGGGCACAATGTGAGAATTGAGTGGAGGGAAGCAATGGGATGCAGAGCGGTCTGGAGAAAGGATTGCAGTCAGGCAATGGGAGTTGGTTGGTCACTTCTGCTTGTTTAGCTTTCAGGGCTTCCAGAGGTTAGTGGCTCCCTTGGGGAGGGAACAGAGAAATTTTTCCCACAGATTTCTGTATTCAGTGTGTGCTATTATCTTATGTGGTCTAACCTCATGTTTTAAGGTTTTCGGTAATGTTTGTTTTGAGTGAGAGTCCTATTCGGGATTATGATTCTGTGATTCTGTGATTCTGTTATAAGGTATAAGAATTAAAAGTGGGCCTTTTTCTAATATATACTTCAAAATGACTTCATTGCACAGTGGCCAGGTAGATATACTAGACTATACTAAGCCAAGGTACTGTTGATTGAAAAAATGCTGAGTCCTGTGATATTCCTAACTTCAGCAATGGGGCATAAAAACTGGACTGTGAGCTTGGGGAGATGCATCTGCTGAAGGTCAAGGTGCAACCAGGTGTCTGCATTGAGTCTCCACACTTTTAATCTTCAGGATGTCTTTGGTGTTACGTAATGGCCTGTGAGAGCCAAACATGAAGAAAAGGGCAGGGAGCGACATGCCCAGGATGACCTGGATTAGAAGTAAGGTAATGGCCTTAAACTGCACATGGGGAGGTTTGGATTGGATGTTAAGAAAAATTTCTTCTTAGGAGTGGTGAGGCAGTGGCACAGGCTGCCCAGGGAGGTGGGGCAGTCACCGTCCCTGGTGGTGTTGAAGAGCCGTGTGGATGTGGCACTGAGAGACATGGGCATTGGGCATGGTGTGATGGGCTGATAGCTGGACCTGATGGTTTTAGAGGTCTTTTCCAATCTTAATGATTCTAGGAGACTGTGATTCAAAATTGTTCTCATCAATGAGTGACGGCTGTGTAGCAATGCTCTAATTAATACAGGTTCTTATGTATGCTCTATCCTCCTCAGCTCTGCTGTTCTGTGCCTACACTTGGACGACTCCCTGTCCATGCTGTCAGAACTATGCTCAGAGATGACTTGTTTGGTAGGCTATACAGAAAGTCAACTGATCGCTTTCATGAAGAATGCCTGAAATCTCACATGCCTTGTGCTAACTGTTGCTAATGAATTGCTGAACTAAAAATGTTTGAATTCCATGAATTGGATCAGTGTCCACTAGTAATACTTCAGTGGATATCACCAATATTTTCAAGCTTAATTAGGCATGAAATTACATTTCTAACCCTTATTTCACATGCATTACTTCATCAGAAGATGACAAAGAGCTGTAGGCAGAAAGTGTTGGCTATGTCCTGGACTGAGAATGTATGATGGGCAACCAAGCCCTGTCTTCTTGAGAAGTTATTATTGACTACAACCGAAAATATCTCATATCAGGACATTAGAAAACTTGCAGGTGATTGCACTAAAGTGGAATTGAAATATTTGTATGTGGTCCTGCAGCTCCAGCACAAAAGTATCTATGAACTGGACCCAGATCTTCCATCTTTCATTTGTTTGCTATAATATCTTTCTCTTAGTGATCTCTCAAGCCTCCATTTCTCTCCTGCTGTTTTTCATTTCCACTTAAAGTACAGGTCCTAGCACTTTCATATGCTGAGTTTGAAAGGAGGTAGGAAAAACAGATAGATGCTTCACTCTCTAAGTATAAATTGTGGCAAAGGATCATTTCCAAGGCAAGGAGATGGTTACAGGCCTACATTAAATAAACTCTTGAGTACTCAGAGCAAAACTTGAAGGAGCCAGTCACTAGTGCAGATGCCCTTAACTTTGCTTTTCCTCCTTGAAATGAAGAGAGACATGCCTGAGCCAAAGTGCACTGAGGAGTTACAAAGTGTCAGAGTCGACATTGTCCACTGCATCAAGCAACAGCAGAAAAGGAAACGAATCAAAACCAGCAGAGGGATAGAACAAACAAAATGTACAGGTTCATATAGCAATAACTAGTAACCTGCTGTTCCCTTTGTTCATCCAGAAAATATGAAATCTATGGATAATCATCACATTCACTGTGCATTTACTATCTTTTGTTCCCCAAAGACACCAAAGAGTGCTGCAAATGAGAATATATAGCAGTAATTATTTCCACAGTGGGCAGAAAAGCAGGAGCATTTTAACCACACATTAGAGTAAAGCTGCAGAAGGGGGTAGGAGGAGGGGGAGGGTTCATTTTGCAGGGCAGGATTGGGCAGCACCCAGAACACAATAATGAGTCTTCCTGTCTTTGTAAAGGAGGATATTTGGCTATTTTATGATCATTGATGTCCAAGCCATCCCTTCTATATTTCACCAGAAATCTTTTCCCATATGTATAGTTTGGATCCAATTCTCTAAAGTGCCCAAATGCACACAGATTTTCTCTGGACTCAGCAAAACAAAATGCTGTTGCTTTTCAACCTGTTGAAAAACTGGCAGTCCTGATGTCATTGAAGATTTGGGAGATTAAGAAGCTATAGTCGGAAGCCCCAAAAAGCATCTCAGGGAAACCACGTATAGCGATGGGAAAGCTGAAAGCATAAGGCTGCCTCTTTATTTATTTATGCAAATACATAATTTATAGCCACACTGGTGATTTCTTGTTTAGCCACGACTTGTTATACAATGCTTAGGTAGAGCAATAGATTTCAACCAGAGTGTCAGCTTGGGTCTTTCATATCTCTATTTGGCTATTATATCTAACAGTGAAGACAATGGAATAAATCTTTATTGCCTGTGCTAAGCAATAATCTCTCTGAGAAGAGTCTCCACACTTGTGGAGTATTTTCAGCACTGGCAATTGAGTTTGTTTACACCGGAGTTATTTCTGTGCTGCCTTCCTAGCCTTCCTACATTACATTTGGGCTAAATTTATTCCAGGGGACAAATAATACAGTCTAAAATGTTCAAAATTCCTTTTAATGCCATGGCTGCATCCTCCAGACCTTTCATACTAACACACATTTGTTTACTGTCCTCCTGCCATACTGTACTGTCCAACTCCAGCAACATACTGGGAGCTTGTGCTGGAAAGCTGAGTTCCATTGCTCTTAAGATGAAGTCTCAGAAGCTGCAGCATTAGATTTCCTGGGAAAGTTTGATTGAATCATCAGTGGCCAATTGAGAGCACACTGGGGTCAAACCCAAACAGGGCACAGAAGGATCCATTATGAGGAGCCCTAGAGAATGCCTTCTGTGAAGGGCACTGCAAATTCTCTTAATGCAGCCCTAGCAGGGGATCACCCAAACTGAGGTGTGACTGATGTGCAGGAGATGTCCTCAGAGGCTCATTTGACCAGACATGTGCCTCTACTGACTTTGGTTGCCATGAACCTTTGGCAGCAGATTAAGTGAGTGAAGACCATGTTTCTTTTTTTCAGCCTTCAGTAGCAAAGGAGAGTGTGTGCAGGAGCACTAGGGAAATTTCTGCTATAAACTGGTGATTTCAGGATCACTGGTTCAGGCTGGGTACTGTGCATAATAACTGACCACTGGAAAAGATAGGGAAAAAGTTATGGACTGTAGCATCATCACTGGAGACATTTCATAGTACTTGTCCTTCTATTGCACAGTCTTTGCAATTATTTGCTGTTACCCTGACAGACAGATGAAAGAGAGATGAACCAGCTGAGAAAGGGGATTAATCAGATGCCTGCAGAGAAATGGGCAGCTCTGCCAGCTGTTGGAATGTGCCCATCCAACGTGTACATAAGTAATAGCTGAGTAAAGTTTGTATTTAATCTAGATTCCGAGACAGTGGGAATGTATTATCTTTGCTCAGGTCAATCAAGAAAATGTAAAATGTACATGTAAAATGTTCCATTCCTTGGACGTGCTCAAGGCCAGGCAGTCCTGCTCACAGCTGGTGGTTGAGGCTGGATGGGCTTTGAGATCTCTTCCAACCTAAACCTTTCTGTGACTCTATGATAACCTCAACTGTTCTTCAGGTGGGAGCCTGAGGCCCCAGTTCAGCATCTCAGAGATGTCTGGGATTCCAGGTAAAGTCAGAGCAACATGGACATTGCATAAGGTAACACAAAAATATCTTTGTCATAGTCACCATCTTCCTTGCTCCTTTGACAAAATATCCAGAGTTTGAAATCTCAGCCCCAGACTGCTTCCCTTCTTACAGCCTTGCTACCAAAAGGACAATTTGTTTATTGTAAAATTGCTCCAGAAGGCACAGGGTCTACAGGGCCGTTTGGTGGCTGAATCCAGTGACAATTTGGTGTCATAGGAAAGCTCTCACACGTGGTGAGAGCAAGCTAGCTAGGACAGTGGATGCCTGGTGTTAGAACAAAGGGAAAAAGTGGCTGTTTAGGTGGACCTCTAATTAAACACTGCAGCTGATCTGCAGTAGGATCTCCTGCACTCGTTGCCTCTGACAGGGGCTCTCTGTTTGTGCTGGCAGTTGTTATGACACCGGGGTGGGAGGTGCATACACTTAAACCCGTAAATACAGACACAAATACATCAAAGAACAGAAAAGAAAAACACTGCTTCTGCTACATCTGCACGCTTGAGCTTCTGGATATCTGGATATCTCTGGATATCGGGATATCAGGGCTAGCCGGGATTAAAAAATAAACAAATAAATCAATAATTATTATTTTAAAATTCAATTTTACCTCTTATTTATCTATCTATCTATCTATCTATCTATCTATCTATCTATCTATCTATCTATTTATTTAATTCCACCGCCCTGGGAAGAACCACCCGCTGGCCCCACGGCGGCGGAGCCCGCGAGGGGGCGGCATTGGCTCAGAAAAGTCGCTCAGCTCCGCAGTGCCCCGCACCATCCCGCGCTGTCCCGTACCGCATCCCAGCGCGCAACGCTCTGGACGGCGGTGACGGTGTGTGTGTGCGTACCCGACTTGCAGTGAGCAGGGACGTTTACAAAGCCGTTTGGTCGTAAACTCAAATGCTGAGCCATTTTTTACTGCCTTAGCAGAGGCCACAGAAACCCTCTCCCAAATAAATAAATAGATAGATAGACAGGGAGATAGATACATCCGTGCAGGGAATAATTTCCTTCCTCCTTTCGAACAAACACGGGGAATTCCTTAAAGTCAGTCAAGTCATCCGCATTCGCTGAGAAAAGATCCAACCGGCTGCAAGGGCAGAGCGTCGTTTGTACTCGGATTGCATTGGAAGCGCGCGAGCTCCCATGGCAACCTCGTCTCCTGCTGGAGGGCTTTATTCCATCCGCCGCCGTGGAGAGCCCCGTGGCATCCTCTGCTTTGTGCATCCCTACCCGTCGGAGTGCGGCGGGGTTTGCCTGCAGCTGGCCGCCACCAGCAGGAGAGGCGCGTTATCTCCATCCAGCTGCACCGTGAGCTAATTGCAAATGCAAACATGCAGAATTTGCCGTAAAATGTAAGGAAGCCAAATAGGGTTTTATCTGTATCGCTTTCACTTAGAAAACTCTAGTGATATTGTTGTTGTTTTGTTGTTGTTGTCTTCATTGTGTTTTATTTGTATTATTATTTTTTTCAATTCTCTTGTTAAGGAAATTGGAAAGGGACTATTCCCATTTCATTGCTCCCTCAAGAAATATAGTCATAGAATCATTAAGGTTGGAAGGACACTGTAGTCCAAGCACCAGCCCACCCCCACCACGCCCACTGCCCACGTCCCTCAGTCCACATCCACATGGCTCTTGAACACCCCCAGGGATGGTGACTCCACCACCTCCCTGGGCAGCCTGTGCCACTGCCTCACGGCTCTTTCTGAGAAGTAGTTTCTAACATCCAACTTGAACCTCCCCAGGCACAATTTGAGGCCATTCTCTCTCATCCTATCGCTGTTATGTGGGAGAAGAGGTTGATCCCCACCTCGCCACAGCCTCTTTCAGGTGGTTGTGGTGTGCAATAAGGTCTCCCCTGAGCCTCCTTTTCTCCAGACTGAACAGTCTCTCAGCCATTCCCCTTAAGTCTTGGGCTACAGACCCTTTACAGCTTCACTGCCCTTCTCTGGACACACTCCAAGGCCTCAAATATGACGGGAACCATTTCCTTTTCCTAAAGGCATTTCCCCTTTGATGGTTCTGTATTTACAGCCTTCTTGGAAATGCAATCCATCTGCGTCAGTTCAAAGGCATGTAATACAATTTAGTTACTTGAATTACTATGTATCTAAAATCTATAATTTCTAACATTCTGATATTGTTTCCTTCTCATTTCTTCTAGTCACACTCTCTCAAATCAGGCATAAAATACCTTGACTTTCCAAATTAACTGTGTGATCCTTCTGCGAGAATCACTTGTCAGTTTCTGCCGCACCTCCATGTGTACACACACAGGCATACCCATAACCATACCCCAGGCCATTTCCATATGCTCCACTTCGCATCTCTGGTAGCCAACAGGTTTGCTGGTCTAAGCAGGAAGCTTTATAGGCTTTGGTATCTACTGATAATGAGTGAAACATTCACAAAAATCTAACTAGGTCAATTTAGGGGACAATTCTGAATCATGAAGATTCAAAGGGTAGAAAAATATCCAGAGTTTTGCTGTACTTTCCCTTTCTGTTCTGAATCATAGGAATTTGGCTAAGGGTATCTGAAGTTCTCAACCCCTGTTTGGCATCAGCACATATGGCTAGAAGGCTCTTTAGTTTGGTATGACACCATTTTCCATAGATAAATGGCTTACATGATTTTGCTTGCTATCCCCAGTAACATTACACCAGAGGACTATAGGAGTCTCATTCAAGGACAAAATAAATTCATATGTTCCTTTAATTGCAATTGCTCTTTTGAAACTGCACAACCAACCAGGAAATGCACACTGAAATGTTCAATTTCTGGTACACAGAAGAGAAAATATGCGTTGCGTTTCCTGAATACAACAACTAATGCTTTTAAAAACTACATCCCTCTCCTAGCTTACAGGACAGTGTTCTAGCACAGCACATCTAAGGTCACTTGGTTTTCTGAGGGTGATTTATAACTTTGATCTGTTTTAAATTATAATCTTAATATTTGTTCTCTTGGAACAAATTTCTTTTTTTTTTTTTTTATGGGAAGACTTAGCATTAGGATTTCATATCTTAAAAGCCTGTGGCAAACTTCAAGAAACTGTTATTTTTATGCTTTGTCATTTTGGATGTTCATTGCAGGTGTGTATTTATGGTGGCACCTGCCTATCTCATCATGGGCATTTATGAAGAGGCATTCAAGATGCAGCAAGGCACCCGTGATGAAGAGCACCCAACAAGTGGGTAACAAGGACCATCATGGCTCAACACAAATAATATTCTGTAAAGCTACAAGAGCAGTTCTTCCACTTCTGCAGTTTATTTAATGCACAGAATACTTGTAAACTGAATCAAGATCACTGAGTCACAGAATTACAGGGGTTGGAAGGGATGTCAAGAGATCATCAAGTTCAACCACCCTGCTAAAGCAGGTTCCCTGCAATAGATTGCACAGGTAGGCACCGAGCTGGGTCTTGAATATCTCCACAGAAGAAGACTCCAAAACGTCTCTGGGCAGCCTTCTCTGGTGCTCTGTCATCCTTACCATAAAGAAGTTCTTCCACATGTTTGTATGGAACTTCCAATGTTCAAGTTTTTAGTCCACTGCTTCTTGTCCTATCACTACACAGCACTGAGCCTGGACCCATCCACTTGCTTCCCACCTTCCTTTAGATATTTATAAACATTTATCAGATCCCCTCTCAGTCTCTTTTCCCCAGACTGAAGAGACACAGCCTTTCCTCATACAGGAGATGTGTCCAGGCTATTTATCATCATTGTGACCCTGCACTGGACTCCTTAGAGCAATCCTCAGGCAGACCTGTGGACTAAACAATTGGTTTTCTTCAGTTTTGGCATTGTGAATTTGAGAAAAGTTAGCAACTGACCCATCTGGTAAAACAATACACACAACACAGTTTTTTTCTCACAGACTTGTCATGAAACATGGAGCAGGAAAAAGGGAATCCAACTCAAATGGAGAGTTGAAATAGATACATATAATTAACTTCCTCTGAAACTTCTGAGATGGCAGAGCAGATGGCTTAGAACTGCAAGATACAGTGATATAACTTGTGTAAACCCTGTGCATTCTGGGCTCTTAGGCTTACTGCAAGATCCAGGCAGTCTCATTGAAACACACGAAGAAAGCAAGTTTCCACCAAACAACTACTGAAAAGCAATGGTTGCTCTAGGGCATTGTCTAGATAGTATTACTGTCTACTATTCAAAACTGGGAAGTCTTTCCCCAGCCTAGCAAAGCACGTAAGCACATGGTTAATAACACAGTGTAATAGTTCCAGGGACTCCAATCAAATTAAACTATGTGCTTATAAGCTCTGCTGAACTGGAACCAGATTGCATTAGCTTGCTTTAACCTCTCCACAGATCACAAACACTAAGCTGGAGACACCTGCTTAGAGAACTGGAGGTAATAGAGTGATGCAGGATGCAATGCTCTGACTGTGGCAGCTGGGATGTGTTGGGCTGATGCTGAGCCCAATATGTGACTCTGGGCTTCAGCAAACCTAAGATTTAATTCACATGCTGTACTATGATTTGGGGAAATAAAGTCAAACTAACCAGAGACCTTGGCCAGGATAATTTTCTTGATTTTGATAAAAATGCTTGTGCATGCAGAAAGAGTGGAACTTCTACGTGTAGATAGAGTGAGACACAAAGTGATCTGTTGGCAATATCCAACCCTACAAGAGAGGACTGATGCAAGATACAGGCTGGTTTAAAGACTGTGATCAATGGAGTGACAGCCACTTCCAATCTGCGTGAACTTTGAGTTTTGTCACTTGGGATTTTCTTACATTAGCAAGAAGTGTTACTGACACAGCTCAAGCTAGACTAAAAAACCCTGCCACTGCTGTTACCCAGTGCTGTATGTACAAAGACTACACTGCTTAATGTCCTTCTTTTTAATTGAAATTGGATTTTTTGTCTGAAAAACAAATGGTTGGTGTTGCTGGAAATCTAGTCCTTCAAAACCATTGCAGGTCTTGTGTGAAACATGCTGGTTTTGTGTTATATTGGTGCCAGTCAAAAAAATGGCATAAGCTCCTTGAATAGTATGCTTTGAGAAACATTAAACATGTTCAGTGCTGGAAATCTGTCAGAGATTGCTGATGGCATCCATTTTGGAGGCTATTACAGGTCTATCTAGGGACTTTCTGGCAAACTGCAGGTATCTAGGGACCATGTCAAAACAGTCAGATTCCGTTTTTCATACTTAAAGCCTTTAGTTGTTTAAGGGCCCGATTCTCTTCATATTATTTTCATCAAGCCATATCACAGTAGGTCTGGGCATGCTAAAGATGAAGAGCGACTCCTGTATTTCTGTATTTTCTTTGGTTTTAAAACCAAAGCCCTTAATCATGCACTGCCTTTACCAGGAGACTGAAGATTTGCTGTGGAAAACCCTGAGATGTGAAATGAATACCATGGGCACCTGGTTCAAACCAAAGCTCTCCATATAAAAAAATAAATATAACATTTATGTGAAATACAGTCAGTCTCAATATGCATTGCTAGCATTTCAGCAGTGGTGCTCAGTATATTATAGTTATAAAGGCTTCTAAGGGGGTTTTCTGGTGCACAACCAGTGGGCACTCACAGCTGCTAAAATCCATCTCCATGGCCTACAGAGGACTTATTAACAGTGGCCAGAACCAGCCAGCTGCTGACACTTGGCTTTTCTTCCTCAACGTCTGCTCACCAGGGAGGCTGGAGCTACTGGAGCCATGCAGAGCCCATAGAAACTCTGCCAAAGCCCAGTCGAGCAGACAGTGCCTAGGGGAGTCCTGGGCTGCTGCTCCAATGCTCTGTTCACTCCTCTAGCCCTTCCCACACACATGTGGCAAGGACCTGTAAGCCTGCTCTATGGCTTTATGTCACCATGACAAGTCTTCTTTTTTTGTTGTTGTTTTTTTTTTTTTTAATACACAGCAGGAGCCTTTGAAATACAATTTAGAGCAAAGCAGAGATTTGTGGTTTTAATCATTGTCACAAACACTGGCAATAAAGGTTTGTTCACTTTGTCCATAACACTCTAACAAATACAAAACCAGAATTCTACTCTACTCTACTCTACTCTACTCTACTCTACTCTACTCTACTC
>JAPSGF010000036.1:901608-931688 GCA_035772895.1 Perdix hodgsoniae | reverse complement strand
CTACCCTACCCTACCCTACCCTACCCTACCCTACCCTACCCTACCCTGCCCTACCCTACCCTATCCTACCCTACCCTACTCTACCCTATTCTACTCAGTATTATTAATGTGATACCGTATAAACAGTGACAGAGAGGAAGAAAAGAATGCCCTCTGAAGACAGTGCAGTATCTTGGCTCATTTTGCAGAGCTCAGTGAATGGTTTCTCAACTTGTCTCCTTAGAAATCAGCAGAACAACTCCAGCTGATGACAGGAAACAGCACGTATAAAATTAGAGGAAACATCTTTTTATTTTTACAGTTACCATTCAATCAGTATAAAGAGACTAATATTTTCTCTTTAAAATTTGTAGACCACTTCAAAATGTCACCTACAGCTACATTAGGACCATGACAGCATAGAAATTCTCAGTGCCATTTATTGCTATTTGTTGTGCAGGGAAGGAGGATAGAACGAGTTAGTCCACATCTTTTGTATTTCCACAGTTTCAGGGAACACTTCCCTAGTTTATTTCTCATATTCTAGGAGTCTGATGTGTTATTTGTCCAAACTGCCCTTTCTTCAATAAAAATAAATGTATTTTTTTAAAGATTAGTTTAGATTGCTACTCTTGTTGCAACTCTTGCTTGCAGCTTGCAGGCTACTGCTCAGAGGCTACAATTTTGTACCATCTAATACACATATCAATCTATTACCATACTGGGAGAATAAAGTGTAATATCAAAAGTACTTCAAGCCTTGTTTCATAAGAACACTTTCTAAGATAAAAGCATCAGATGTCCAGAGAAGTCAGCAACAAAATTCACATTAATTTACTTGGTGCAGAATCAATTCCATAGAAAATCTTGTATGATTTTGTCTACAGACTTCAGCTCTGAACGTCTCACAAAACTCATCTCACAGATAATAGTGATGAAGTGTTATTTCATCAAAATATGAAAGCTAGCAGTGAAGAAAAGCTGTTACACAGTGAAAGCGCTCATAATATGAATACTCTGACCAAAACATTTTGGCATACCTCCTCACTTATTTTTTCTTGTTCTTGGGGGCGTATGTCATTTTTGTGATACTTTTTACTAAAGATCAGCTCTTCCGCCACCATTAAAATACAGGTGGCAGGAGATTTCTGTTATTCTCTCTTACACTGATAAAGAGTCTACAGTCTCCTAACAAGAGTCCATGGAATTAGTTCAGATTTGACTTGACTTCCAGTGAGTAGAAGGTCCTGTGTCATTTCTTTGGCCTTTCACTGTGGGCTGGAGTGGCTTCAGTTACTTTATGGATTCAGACTCTTTCTCCGACATGTGAAAAGCAGTTTAACACAGGAACCTTACTTTCCATAGGGGGACCCAGCAAATACACTGGATATTCACAGTCACGGTTATGTGTTAAATGCAGACTAGAACCAGTTGTGGCAGTTTCAGAAAAGGAAAGCTTTCAGAATTGCATTCCTATAGTTTCTATGACAGCAGTTCTCTAACATGCAGCGAAATAATGCCTCATCTCAACCACTCAAGCACTCAATTTTACTCTCCATGATTTGGATCACCCAGTAACAAAAAGCTGTCCTTCAGATCCGGCAGAGCTTGGACTTAACCTCCACCTCCCATATCTTAAACTGTAATCTAAACATTGTTCTGCATAACTTCTTCATGGAATTCAGCTCAGACTTCATCCTTGTGCTTCTGCAGGACACCCACACATATGTAACCTCCTTTTTGGAAGAGGCATTTGGCAGCTGCTCATTAAAAACAATGCAAAAGTATTTATATGAAAGCACTCAGGAAGAGCTTCTCTAACCATCTTTAAAGGCAGCCCATATTACTACTGCATAGACATAAGCAGACATACATTCCACGTGATTCCCTTCTTCACAAGCCAAACACTTCAGTAGTTAAAGTACCCTGGTATTTACTTGCAAATAAACCTGTTCTAGATTTAGTGCCCAAATTCAATTCTTTATAAATGTTTTCCTTATAATAGTGCTTTACTTAAAAACTGCTCAAGAAGATTATGACTTCCCTCTGTTGTTTTTCTCTTGCTCAGGAAAGGTGTTATATTAGCTGTATGGACCTGTATTTACTATTTACTGTCATAACTCTGGGACGATACGGTTACAGGTGAAGTATCAGCCACCTCTCCTTGAACTCTGGCAACATTAATTTATCCAAACAGAGCAGAGCGAAAGGTTGCTGCCTTTTCAGCATGCAAGCTATATTTTCACTAGCTGGCCTCTTTGAAGTGGCAACAATCACAGAATCACAGAATGGCCCAGATTGGAAAGGATCCCAAGGATCATGAATCTCCAACTCCCCTGCCACATGCAGGGCCAACAGCTTCCATGTTTAATACAAGACCAGGCTGCCCAGGGCCCCATCCAACCTGGCCTTGAACACCTCCAGAGATGGGGCATCCACAACCTCTCTGGGCAGCCTGTGCCAGTACCCCACCACTCTCATAGTAAAGAACTTCCCCCTGACATCTAACCTAAATCTTCCTCCTTCAACTTAAAACCATTTCCCCTTGTCCTGCTGTTGTCTACCCTTTCAAAGAGTTGAAATCAATCAATCACATGCAGGTCCCACCTGGGGCTGGCTGTGGTCAAACCTGAACTGGGGCTGACCCCATTCTCATTCAGTTTGAACAAGCACTGGGAAATGGTACTGCCTTGCACTCATTAAACTCTAAATTATTTTGTTTAGTCAGATCATAATCAGTGCAAACTTCCTCACACAACTCCCGAGTAGGCTCGGTGCTTATCCGTAGGGAGCAGTGTTTTGAAAGCAAACATGCTTTGCTAGGCTGCTGTTGGCACATCTGCTATAATTCTCCCATTATTCACAAGCTGGGACCTGGGGTAGGGAAGTTAGGCCGTTTGTCAGAGTACAACCCTTACATGGGGGACTCGTTTTACTTAACTGTGACTGGTGCTGAGTAGCATATACAGCTATATCTTTAGGTCCTCCAGCTTCCTACTGCAGCACAAGATCCTTGCTGATGAATCCCTTTACCCTTGGCAATCCATTTATGTAACTGTACAGTCAGGGATATTTTTGCACTGTAAAAAGAGCAGGGAAATTACAGTAGTTGCTTTTCCCTTTTGCTCTGTTAGCGCAATTACCTTTCTCTCCACATAGCCTCGCTCCTTTCAGCAAGGGGTCACTCTGTGAGAATGAAGGAGAAAAGTTTGACAATTAATTGTGTTACATAGCTGGACTACTCCTTAGTGCCACAGTTCCAAAAGGATATAAAACCATTAGAGAGCAACAGGGCCTGACGGAACGGCATAGAGCTGTGTCAGGGGAGGGGCAGCTGGGGTTAAGGAAAGGGTCTGCACCAGAGGGTGGTGGGCATGGAAAGGGCTGCACAGGGCTGTGGGCATGGCCACCAGTGATGGAGTTCTGGGAGCGACTGGACAGTGCTCTCAGATATAGGGTCTGATTTTTGGTGGCCCTGTGTGGACACCAGAGCTAAATTCAGTGATCTTTATGGTTCCCTTCCAACTCACACTGCTTTCCTGATACATAAACAGAAGTGTGAAAATATGGATGCAAAGTTCCAGTGGCAATGTTAGCAAGGTAGGGTAATGACATAGCAAATTTTGATTTCATTATTTTGAACTCATTAATATAAAGAAAAAGAGTGTGTGCTTACTTATGGACTTCAGCAAGTTGGACATCTGTAAAACAATGGATGAGTAGCGGTAGCATGTTCTTTTGTAAGGTTTTTCCACAACCTTAAATGTCTTTCATCTATTTAAGGCCATCATAGAGATGCATATAAATATATATCTCCTTATTGTACAGTTTTCTCATTCAGGAAAGAAGGAAGTTTGGGCGTGCAGCTGTTTCAGGATTCCACTTTTCTTAACTATCAACAGTGAAACAGATGTTAGCATGCAATTGCTACTTACATTGCAGGTCTGGAATTACAAACATAAGAGCACAAGAAATGCTCCCAGCATCCAGACACTGATGGCAATCACACAGTCTTGTAGTTATCATGCATACATTACTGTGTATGTGAATGTGCACATAGTCACAGCATATTGAGACAGGAGCTCTATCAGCTCAGTTTACCAGGGTGTAATACCTGGTAAATTCTAATATGTACATGCAGAGAATAAAATGAGAATTGATCTGTGAGCTGCAGAGCAGCCTCTGAACACACATGTAGTTCTAACAAAAATACGAGATTCTCGACCCACTCCCATTTTGGTCACTCCCTGAAAATACTGCAGTGAAGACTGCTGAGTGCTTGCTGTTTCCACTATTTAAAACTGAATACAATAAAATTAAATGCATACATTAAAAAAAAAAAAACAACCACATTAATAAGATCAAGGCTGCATAAAATCACAAAATTTCATTGTGCAAAACCCACAGTGTCAGAACGAACCATTTACTTGTTTGCGTGCTTGTACAAGAAGGTAGAGATGTTGAATTAAGAAATCAGTCAACCTGGATGCTATTCATTGCTTTTTCACATCCTTCTTATGTCACCCACTCAAGGCACCTCCATGGTGCAAACTGTCCCATTCCAAGAGAAGTGCCATAGTGATAGGATTAATCAATTCTGAGGGGATCTCTTTCCAGAATAGGTACAGAAGGAGCCCACATGAAACAGGCATAGACCAGATGCTTACCTTCTACATGGCTGAAGCTAAGAGAGAGAAATTCCTTTTCTGTATTTGTTTGTGTCTGCTTGGAAAGCTGAAGATAATGGCATTTCACTCTCTCAGACTGTTCAAATGAAGAATACTAGTGTATTATTACAGTTTAAATACTTCTGAGAAGGAAAAAGGAAGTTATGAGTTTCTGGAAGAAATAACTCTGAAATAAATTGGCCCACTGTTTCACAAGGCTTGGGGAATACATTTCATTTGGATGAGAAAGTGCAGGAATGATCCAAAAAGCTTACTTTGAGCACCACTGATCTATGAGTAAATCCATTCTACTTAGCAAACATCTTAATGTTCAACTCTCTGAAAACAGGGTACAAATATAACCAGAGGCAGATCATTCATATCAATGATTCCAGTTTAATAAAATCATACTGAGTATTCCAGAATAATGGAAAGCACACAACACCATCACTTCATGGAAAACTCACTATGTTACCTTGGTCTGATTCTCATGTGGTTGAAATGGCTGAACACTGCACCAACATATATGTTTATCAATGACAGCAGTTATGGGTATTTAACACTTGGTACATTGTTAGCCTCATTTGCACAAACCATCTGTGTGCTTCTCCATGGATTCTTTCTTCAGCCTATGTACAATCCAACTTTTCTTTTTCCTCTTAGCCGAAAAGGCACGATCTGTGTCATGTGATGTTTAACTTTCAGTAGCCATTTATCAAACAATTTACCACATTTATTTGACAAATCAAATCCAGTGAGAAAAAGAGGCTTTGAATCTTGAGGATCATTTCAACCTGTGATATTGTTCAGGCAACTCTAGTTAGTAACTGCTTTTGAAAGTATTAGTGATTTTGCACTAAGCAGAAATATTGTCCTTGGAACATGATTTTAGGGCACTTTCTGCCCTTCAACAACTTACTTTTGATTTCAGGTTGTCTTCCTAAAAGAATATGCCTTTCTGTAGCAACAGGTTATATTTTATCAAAAAGTTACTGGAGCTTTCCAAAGAGAAATGTCACAAATGCTATTTTAATGTCATAATATGAACTAAACCTTGTATTAAGAACAGCAAACTTCTGAAAACTTCCACCAATTCAATAAATATCCCTTCATCCCAAAGGGTGAGTACTCCGGCTCTGTACTGAGGAGAAGACAAGATTTGCTTCATGCCAGAGTGCTGTGCTGAACACGGAGCAAGATAGGAGAATAATATTCTTGACCAAATGTCGGCATGTGACCATGCTCACTGAGTCAGCTTCCTTCAGCTCAGTCCTTCTAAATATCTTCACAGAGGTCTTAATCGTCTTGCTGCTGTGCAAAAGCATCCTTTGGCTTAAACCTCAATAAACAGAGTTCAAGCCAGTGCACGCTACTGCAATTTGGGCATGTGAAAAGCAAAATCCACACAGTTGCTGAGAGTAAAGTGGGTCAACCACCTTGTATTTACTGGCTCAGTTAATTAAAAACTTATGAACTGTGTGATATTCTGTTAAGCAACTTCTTCAAGGAGGTTATGTGAAAGCCTGAATCAGAGGGGAGTTTGGCTGTTCTCTCACTTTAAAAGCAAATGTGAGTGAGGGCAGTTGATACCTGTAAATATTTATCATTTTGTTCGATTGCATCTTTTATTTTCCATTTTCTGAATGAAGCATTACAAATCCAGAGTGCACTTTCCTGCACCTTTCACCCCCAGACATCTATTACTGCCGGCCATGAACAGCCCTCCTCATTGGAGATCACTGGGCAGAAGGGAAGCAGTGATAGGTTTTGGAGTGGCTGGTTGTCAGGCTACACGTTTTAATCTTCTGCTACTGATGTGGGCTGACCCAACCCATTGCCAAGCACCCATACAGCTATTCATGCACTCCACCAGTCCCAGTGGGACAGGGAGAGAACAGCAAAAGTAAAAGCAAGAAAACTCATGAGTTGAGATGAAGACCGTTTAATAGGTGAAGAAAAGAGGAAAAAGAATAGTAAAGAAAAAGCAGTTCATAGTTCACTGATTCCCACTAGCAGAATGATGCTTAGACAGTCTTCAAGGAATGGCCATATCTGAAGCTAAGAAACCTGAAATTTGTCTTCCTCTACCATAGTTTTATTGCTGAGCATGATGCTCTATATTATGGAATACTGCTTTGGCCAGTTCAGGTCAGCATCCTGGCTGCGATTCCTGCTGATCTCCTGCCTACCCTTATAGAACTTGCTGGGGCCAGAGTGGGAAAGCCTTGATGCAATGTGAGAAGAAAATCTTGTTTGCCAGAGATCAGTGCTGAAAGAAGAGACAGAGGAGTTCTGTAAAAGTAATTTTATTCAAATAAAGAGTGTACCCATAGACATAAAATCCCATGGAATCCCTTGAAAATTCTAGAAGATACAACTCCTTTTACTTCCTAACTCCTGCCTGCATGAAACCCTCCTCTTTACCCACTGACCTTCCCAGTTCATCTACCCAATCAATCCTATGCCTGACTATCTCCATGGCAGCCTTGGTCAAACTTCTTTTTCTAAATTCTAATTGATTCTCTCAAATAACTTAGTAACTTTGTTAAGGAAGACTATTTACAAGATCCTCTTCAGAAGCGGAGTGGCATCTTAGTTTTGTAAAGACAATCCACTGGCCCTGTCAAGTGCATGTACTGGTCAGTTATAGACAAAACACTGCTGTGTTAGCAAAGTTGCTTTAGCCCCTGTACAAATCACAGAACAATATGGGCTGCTATAAAGAAAGTGAATTCCAACCCAGCCAGACCCAGGATAATTATTGATGGGCTGAAGAGGTTGCATAATGCAGCCTTACCAAGGGATACCCTAAAAATAAATTAATTTTTTGCTAATGAATCAACAGTCCATCCTGTCTGCCATCTATACAGCTCTGAGTTGTCCAAAATATAGGACCCTTGCATGGGCCATGGCTGCTGTTGGCCTTAGCCTTCTTCCACCTGCCTTGAGTGGGGTTGTTGCAAGGGAGCACCAGGGTGTGAGGCAGGGTATGCATATGACAGAAATATAGAATGGCCTGGTTTGAAAAGGACCACAATGATCATCTAGTTTCAACACCCCTACTATGTGCAGGATCACCAACCACCAGACCAGGCTGCCTAGAGCCACAAACAGCCTGGCTTTGAATGACTCCAAGGATGGGGCACCCACAACCTCCTTGGGCAACCTGTTCCAGTGCGTCACCATCCTCTGAATGAAAAAATTCCTCTTAATATCTATCCTGATGGAGATGGTCTCTAGCTGCCCCTCCTCTCACCTATGGTCTCACGACCTACAGGCAGTTGAAATGGTGGGAATTTTTGTTTTGATATCATGACTAGGGGGGGTCTGTGGCAAATACTGTTGCTTTTAGAGAGACAGCTGGGGGTCTGAAATGCTAAAGCACAGACAATACAGTAGAGAGCTTGGCATGGGAATGAAGGAGGAATAAAAATAAAAAAATACAGGAGAATTTATTTGTCTAACTGCCTTCTCACAGCTCAAGACCTAAAGCTCTTTTACCAAGTCTTAGCACATCCACTAACAAATCAGCCTCGAACTTCTCAGTAAGTCCTGTCAAATCTAATCAAAGCTACTGAAGAGGCAATATGGACTGCATCTTTCACATTTGCATATGGTTTTTCAAACAGGAAGGTTGTGAGGTCAATCAACATATATGGCCTGTCTATTCTTAGCCTTTCAGTAAGTAACTTTGGTTACTTCCAGAATCATAACTTGGGGTGGCCACTATTGTTTTGCAAAGACTGAGGGACGGGATCAAGGGACAAAGCATACCTGCAGGAAATTAATCTAAACTCTAGGCAGAGTGCAAACAGGGGATAGGATGTCCTCTCCATTCTCACTCCTGGCTCAACGCTAGCTATAAGCAGTTAATTAAAGGCACGACTTCACAGTAATGAGAACACTGTGAAGGATGTGCTGGGCCCCTGAGTATCCATCCCCCTGTTCTGGAGCAGCTAATTGAGCATTTTGCTAAGCTCCAAAACAGAGAAAAACAAAATGCAATGCTTATGAGACAGGCTAAGTGCTGTGTTTTGAAAGAACCTGTCCAGTACAAAAAACTTGGAAGACTGCATCAAGTTCTCAACCAATAAGTAACAGCAAGCTGAGAGGAGAGGAAAGAATTTCTTTTGCTGGCTAGAAAGCCATTTATAAGTCAGAATTAAACAACGAGACATTTACAAAAAGATAAACTCAGGCATTTCATTCCCTATCAGGAGAACTGAATAAGGCTGAAAAAGATTAAATGAATCTGCATTTATCATCTTCTGGTATTTGGGGTGTCAGGGTAACCTGCTTTTATGTAATTGAACTAATAGCTCTGTTTATTAAGATCATTAAATCAATGCTGTCCAGTAAACTTTCCTTTTATCTCACATCACCTTGTCTGCCCTGGAGAAAAGAAATGATTTCCTAGAAGTGCATCCTTCTGCATCATACATGAATTGGGTGACAGGCCCTGACACAGGCTGATCCAGGGCTGCACACTGATTGTTTTAATGGCAAGGAGGAAGCTGCTGTTCTTAATGAACACTATAACAGCTGTCACTGCACTGCTGCATTTCGGCTAGCAATGGCTGCAAGCAATCCTTGACAGTACAGACCTCCCCAGTTCACAGTACTGTTGTTAATCTTGCAGGTGTAAGATGCAGCTGTAACAAAGGAAACGTGCAGTGTGATCTGCTTTGCCAAAGGGAGTCTCAAAGCAAATGAAGATTTTGTATTATTGGCTTGTCTGATGGGAAAGGATTACAAGGGGAAAACACCTACTTGTGTTGTGCCTCTGCCATCGTGATGAGTCTGCAGTTTACAAGCCTGCAGTTTACACAGAATGCATTATTAAAGGAAATTCTACACTAGGAAAGAGGGCTGGATATGCTTGGGGCACTGCATGGCAAGCAGCATGCACTCAAACAAGTATCAGAGGGAAAAGAAAAGGAAATACAAACCTGAGGAGTGCTATCTTTTCTTATTCTTCAGTATGTTAGCCGAGGTCACTAAGCATTCACATCTATATCTATAGCAGCAGTTAGTGAAATCTTCAGATCCTGCTGATGCTGCCTCTCTTTCCCAGCTTTAACTGTCCCTGCTGCCAAGGTGTATTCTTCTATATCTCCCACAGCTAAGCTGATTTCTGTTTTTAATAAGTCCCAAGTATTTGCTTCCTCGACTAGGGATGCCATACAAAGGGTATGTAGGTACAGACTAATGTAAAGAAGTGGTAGGATGTAAAAATAAAAGCATGTGAACATAAAATAGCTGTGTAAGCCATGAGTAGAACACACAAGAAAGAGGAAAAAAACTTTCCTGACTTCAAAGGATTGGAATGTGTGTTTGGAATGATAGGTCCACAAAGACAGAAAAAGCTGACACAGAGGTGGAGGAGAGCATCAGGAAATTGCATAAAAACTTGCATATCCACACGCCATGCATATTAGGCCTACCTAAAAACTCCAAGTGACAGTTTTGCCAAAGTTCATCCATAGCCCCACCTAAAAGAAGAATTGCTGAGGGTGAGCTTCTGCACTACTACATCTCTTCCTGCTCCCAGCTTCACTCCCATTGCCCCTTTTTCTACACAAAGGTGTGTTTTGCATACGCAGGAGGAAGATATATAGTATCCTCACTGCGGCAGGGAGGTTATACTGATTTACATTGAGCTGCATCCCAGCATATCTATGGAGCCAGAGCTTTGTCAGAGGGAGCTGCTCCTGTTCCCAGGGGAATTCACTGCATCCAGCCTCCAGCTTTGGTGGGATGCATGGGAGTCCTTATCCCTGGGTGGTAGACTCTGTTTCCCTTGTTGCCCTATGTGTTGATAGCTGTAGTCATTTTGTGCATTACCAAGATGCCAGTCACTAGCAAATGTATTTTCAGAAACAGACCCAGAAAACTTCCACAATCTAAATATTAGCGTTGTGTCAGTGAAATGCTGTAATTATGGTCTAGCAGTGTTGACCCAAAAGCCCCTTGCAAAGAACTCCACTGATAACTGTTTACCAGTTCATTTGTTGTGAAGTTTTCCTCCACGCTTAGCAGCGAACTCCAGGACCCAGTCAATACCTTATTAGGTTACCGTATATTAGACACAAAAAACACAGTTGCTTCACTAATGTGGCTGAATATAGAAAAAGGTAATGCACTGTGAAGCCTTTTATTCTGATGGCCACAATAATGACAAAGAGTGAAATTATAGTCATGTCAAACAAAATGCCATTTACAGTAGCCTTGACAGTGTTTTTCATGTCACTTACTTTGATTAAAGGTTTTTCAGTGGAACTGCTGCCAAAACTTTTGTTCCCTGAAAGAGCTAATATTGATATAGCCTAAAAATGCCTTTTCTGCAAAGTGTTATGATTGCTCAAAAGCCTAAATGTAGAGCATCCCAATGAGACAAGCTTCTCTGATTTGTCATCCTGGTGAAGTAAGTTTCAGAACATAAATCACACATGCTTTAAGGACCTTGCTGAATCAATGCCTAACTACCTATATTTAAGAAGCTTTGTCACTGCCAAAGTCACAGATTTCACAGACGAGCAGGCCAGAAGAAGACCTGGCCAAATGTGGATGATGAGAATCCCAGTGCCTCTTGATTCCCCTTGCCTGATACTCAGAAGACCTCATCTTCCCTTTCCGGTCACTGGCCCACGTTGCCCTATGAGTCTAATACCATGACCCTGTGAAGTTATCTTCCTACAGAAATATCTTTACTGCTGGCTGCTCTACATATAGCCTGCAATCAGATGGTTTGGAAAGTGGGAAGTTGGGGAGCACTGCCCTTCCTGCTGTAAGTGAAGTTCAGGTTTGTGACCGCCTGAGGAATCTGGACATTCATAAGTCTGTGTGTCCTGATGAGATGAATCCCAGAGAATCTCCCTCCCTCTCAGGGAGCTGGTTGATGTAGTCACTATGCCACTCTCGATGATACTTGAAAAGTTATAGTAGACAGGTGAAGCCCCTAGTAACTGGAAAAAAAGGCAAATTAACACCCATTTATAAGAAGGGTAGAAAGGATTACCCAGGGAACTACCAGTCTGTTAGCCTCAGCTCAGTGCTGGGGAAGATCATGAAACATCCTCCTGAAAGCTATGCTTATAAGGCATGTGGAAGACAAGGAGAAGAATGCGGTAACCAGCATAGCTTCACCAAGGGCAGGTCCTTCCTGACCAACACTGTCACTTTTTATGATGGTGTGACTGTGTCAGTAGACAAGGGAAGAGCCACTGATCTCGTCTATCTGGACTTCAGTAAGGCTTTTGACACTGTCCCCCACAGCATTCTTCCCTCAAAATTGGAATGATATGAATTTATAGGTGAACTGTTTGATGGATCAGAAACTGACTGCCATCCAGACAGGCTCAAGCAGTGGGCCTAGAGGAACTTCATGAGGTTGAACAAAACCACGTGCAGGGTCTTGCACCTAGGTCAAGTTAATCCCTGCAACCAGTATAAGCGGGGGGAGGTAAGGATGGAGCATAGTCCTGACAAAAAGGACTTGGGGGTACTGGTGGACGACAAGCTGGATACGAGACAGCAATGTGCCTTTGCAACACAGAAAACCAACTGTGACCTGGGCTGCATCCAATGATCCATGGTCAGGAGAGCAAGGGAGGTGATGCTGTCTCTCTGTTCTGTGCTGGTGAGACCTCACTGGAGTACTGCGTCCAGATTTGGAGTCCTCAGCACAGGAGAGATGTAGACCTGTTAGAGAGCGTGCAGAGGAGGGCCACAAAAATTATCCAAGGGATGGAACACCTCCCCTATAAGGTCAGGCTGAGAGAGTTGAAGATGTTCAGCCTGGAGAAGAGAAGGTTCTGGAAGTAGCCTTTTGGTATCTAAAGGGGGTTGTAACAAAGGAGACAAACTCTTTAGCAGGGTCTGTTGTGACAGGAAAAAGGGAAATGGTTTCAAACTAAAAGAGAGGAAATTTAGACTGGATTTAAGGAATAAGTTTTTTACAAGGGTAGTGAGGCACTAGTACAGTTTGCCCAGAGAAATGGTGGCAGCCCCATCCTGAGAGACATTCAAAGTCAGGCTCTCAAAGTCAGACAGTCAAAGACCAGACTCAGAGCACCCTGACTAAGCTGTAGATGTCCCTGTTCACTGCAGGGGAGTTGGGCTTTAAGGATCCCTTCCAACTCAAATGATTCTATGATATTTTTTTCAGAGATCATAGTTTGCACTTTCAGTGTCTCTATTAGACATCATAATCTATATTCTTCGTAGAATCATACAATAGCTTGAGATGAAAAGGAAGTAAAAGCCCACCCACCCCAACCCCTGCCATGAGCAGGGCTGCCCCCCACCAGCTCAGGCTGCCCAGGGCCCCATCCAACCTGGCCTTGAGTGCCTCCAGGGATGGGGCACCACAGCTTCTCTGGGCAGCTCTGCCAGCACCTCACTGCATGCTCAGCAAAAAGTTTCCCTGACATCTAATCTAAATCTTGCTGTTTTTAGTCTCAAACTGTTCTACCTTGTCCTATCACTATCTATCAGTCTTGTGTCCCATTCATGTAATAAAAGCTAAAACAGACAAACGTATCTATATGTTGCTTCATGCTGGGCAGTGACATGTCCAAATGCTATTCATGCCAAATCAGAAATAGCTTAGCTCCTTTTGGATGTTTTTGCTTTCCACTGGACAAGATTTTTTCTTCATCAGGTATGATGATTTTTAGATATGTCTTACCTGCAGAAAGATATTCCTAGTTTCAAGTAAAATCTCCTATTGTTTTCTTTCTTTTCCCTCTCTTTTTCTTTCTTCTTTTCTTTCTTTTTTTCACCTCTGAGGATATCACTGATGGCAAATGTGTTTGTGAGCAGGCCTTTCAAGTCAGCTGAAGGCTGCTATAGCATGGCAGAATATGAAGGCTACATTGAATCAGAAGCAAATTGAGGAAATTATTATTTCCAACCCCTGATGTCTCTGGGCTGGGTAAGTGTGCCCATGTGCATTTTCCATGGAGCTCGCTGCTCTCCAGAGTCACCTGCAGACTGAAGGCCTCATAGGACTGGTCCTGAGGTGCAAAGGAGGGAAGACCTCACAGTACTAAATAACAGCCTTGGATTTCCTCTAAATCCTGAATCAAAACAAAGCCTAAGAGCAAAATGTGCCCTACAAATTCAGGTTCAAAAACAGTTTCTCTTTCTTTTTGTATGCATCATCTTCTGTGTGGATACACTGCTCATTCTTCCTTTTAGACTAGATGCAGGTTTGAGTTAATCCAGTTTTCCCCGCGTAACATCCCAGAGCAACAATTCCAGTTTCTACACTGTTCACATTTGCATGGCTTTGTCTTTCACCAGAAGGGAAGGGAGACCAAGGTTCTTACCACAAGCACCTATGCAGTTCCCTCGCTGGAACAGTTTCTACAGAGCAGAGTTTGGAGTGGAAAAGCTGGCTGTGAATAGTAAGGTTGTTCATTAAGGAAAAACCTAGTGGAGAAAGCTCGTGCCCAGATTTAATGAAAAGTTAATGAAACACGTGGAACATCCCTCTGATCTGCAGCTCGTTTTGAACAGAAGCTGAACTCAAACAGGTGCATCTGAGGTGTTTGATAAATGTTTCATAGGTATTTGTGCATAACCCCAGAACTGGGAGGCAGCAAGGGACCTAGCAGTTAAACTGTGAGGTGCACAGAGAGAACCAGGACAGTGGGTTGGAAGAAAGGTCCTTTCATGTTTTTAAATGAGAAAGAGAATGCTAATAAGAAAGTGCTTTTTAATTTACTATTCTTTGTCTATCAGCTATTACCTCTGAGTAAATTAGCTGGTAATTAGTTGAAGGAAAGTCAAATATAATTAAGATACATTGAAGTACATGATCCCATTTATGGTATTGCTGCTAGAAGATTAGAACTAAAATGTTGGCTTACATTTTGCAATCTATTGTTTGTCTTTAAAGCCTGCTTGTGTTATTCATGTTAAGTCTGGCCTGCATATAAGTCATTATAGCGCAGAATGGGAAGAGGTAATGTGTGCAACACAGCTCAGTTCTCATTTTGACAGTAAATACATTAGAAAGTCAGCTTGCTGTAGTTGGTTGACATCTAGCAAAGAGGGTGGAAATCTTTAATGCTATCAAATACTCAAATACTGCAAAACAAAGAGACACTTCAATTGAATTTGTTCTGAAGTTTATACCATCGTGTAACATATCCCAAACCAAACTGCAATGCTGAATACTTAAGAGTTTACAATTGCTTTTTCAGCTATGTGTAAATTATAAATGCTTGTTTCTTTTCCAGACTGTGTAGTTAATGAGACTCTATCTGCTTGGAAATAGACTTGTCTGTTTAGAAAGGCAAACTACGTGTGAAACACAAATGGATAACCAACAGGCTCACAGCTCTGGAAGTAACACTTCCTGACAGCGCTGGGACAGCACTGCTTTAGCTAGGAGAAGGCAGTCAGAGTCGCTTATGCAACATAACATGCCCTGGCTGCCTTTGCATGTGAGGGATTTTTCCCTGCTTCACCAACCCCAGTGAAAAAGCTGTCCATTAGAAAAGCACTTCCCAGCAGCCCCTTTCCTCCCTGCGTCTTACTATTGTGTCATGTCTCAGGCACATCAGGTGCATCTTTCTCTCAAAGATGCTGAGTAAAACTCAGTCATTTGTTAGCTCTAATTAGCCTGGAAGTAGCACGAAATGCTAAGCTTATGGAAAGCAGCAATGCAGACCTTGTAAAATATTAATCTCTAGTTTCTATAGTGCACCATGTATGTAGTATTTAAAGAGTACCTTGAGTCCATACAGATCTTTTGTCTACTGCAGAAGCTTCCAGAATAAAATGCCCACTGTCTTAGGAAGGAGAGTGTTCCATACATGGCATTATGGACTTCTATTTCTCCAGGCTCTATAAAACGCAGACCTAGATCTGGACTTCTTGCAGGGCTCCCTTCCCACTTTCAGATTAACTTTGATAAAAACAACATCAACAACATGGATGGCGGGTTTATTCTGCATGCTAGAAAGCTGAGAAGTAAAACTCAAAAGAAATCAAAAGATGGGAGGAAGAAATGGGAAGGAGCAGCTGCTTTGTGAGGGGGACCAGAACTGCTCAGCAGCACCCTGTGACTCCCTCAGGAGCTTCTCTCCAGAGGCTTCCACCCCGAATTCCTCCTCCCCTGAGAGCTTCATGTTGCAGAGCTTCTGGCTGCCTGTTGGGCAGAACAGGTAGGTACCCGATTTCATATTTTCTTTCTTCTTAAAGTCCTCTGTTTCCTGCTGGCAATTATTTGCTGCTTCCAGACAGTCTTTGTAAAGCCATGATACACTGGGGAGTCGTTGGTAGAGCAGCCTCAGAAGTGTTGCTGACCTGATTGCAAAGTATCGCATTAACAAAACAGGACTTTTTCCCTTGCTCAGCCCACTAGTAGAGTTTCTCCTCAATCACTCCATGTGTGTGGGAGAGAAATCCAGACACTGCTGCATTACTCACTGGCCTAAATATGGAAAGTGTTTCCATATGTTTTTTATAATGTGTGTGTACACATTACAAAGTGTACTTTTAAATCAGATGCTTTAAATTTCTAACAGTGATAAGGGATCAGAATTAGACTGTCTCTGTCACGGAGGAAAAAAGAAGGCTTTTAGCTTACCAACATCTAATTTTTTCCTTGGTTTTTATGCCAACATTTTTGATGGACACTTAAACCTAGATAAAGGAGATGATTACAGCCAAGTTAGCACAAATAACAAATCTACTGAGACTTGAAAGCATTATTGTGATCTCTCTTCTTTCCTTTCTTCATTTCAAGAAAATATTACTGTAGTGTTTATTCTTGGCTGGTTTTATTTAACTGTGATATCAGATGCCTGAGATTCAGATACTATCAATTCATTCATATATAGTTATCCTAAATACAAAGGAAGCATTAGGCACTCTAAATTAATGTGTTTAATTTCTTCAGCTAATCTGAATAAAGCAATACCACATGTCAGGCAATGAATTTTTCACTCACTTAATTTTATCTGTTCTCACAGAACACGCTTGGGATGACACAAAGAAATACTACTGCTACGGTCATAATTTCTAACCACTGGGAAAACCCAGCTATCACCTACAAGTGCACTGTCTGTCACAGCTCCTTGAGATCATGAAATGTGACTTGAGGTAGTAACGGACAGGAATGAGAACTTAAAAGAATATTGCCAATACCTCCAGTTTGCTCCAATTAAGAACTGAGATGCCTCTGCAAAGTATTTTCTGTTGTGGCTCAGGAGAAATGGTAATGAAAGAAGAATAAACTGATCCACAGATTCACTCAAGTCACATTGGACTTCATTACCAGTGTAGCACAAATGGGCAACTCTGACACAGGGAGAAACTTAGAATCATAGAATCGTTGAATGGCTTGGATTAGGCTTTGCTGGGCTGCGTGCAGCCCATGGGCCACAGGTTTGACATGTCTTTCTGGTCCCCGATTTTCACCCACAAGCTGTCAACATGATTGTGGCTGTTTCTCAGAGGCAGTTCTTCACACTCTATCCACCCCCTAACATAGAGGACAGCTCCTCTGCCTCTCTTTTACTGCCTGTCTTGTCTGATAAGTGTGTAACTCTCAATCATTGTACACCAGTCATGAGAATCATCCCACCATGACTGTGATTACAATTAGGTAAGAATTGCGCTGTGGCTTTCAGCTATTCCTGCTTATTACCCAGGTTGCGTGCACTGGTGTAGAGGCACTTCAGCCAGGCTATTAGCAAGGTTACCTTTTCTGAGGAGTCCTTTCAAGATCCTTTGGGACAATTCAGAGGTATTTCCTCACTGTTTCCTAAATTGATAACATTCTCTGGCCTTCCTCTGTCACATAGAACTCCATCCCTTCCCCTAACAAATCCAATTCAAAGTCCTGGTAACCAATCCAGCCAGCATTTTTCCCAGTTTTTTTTTTGCCCCATCTGCTCAGTTGTACTCCATCTGATGCCCAAATAACCTGGTCTCTCAAAGACCTGTCCAAGATCACTGAACTCAAAGCCTTGATCATGTTGCCATCCACTCAGCCAGTCATTTGCCTCACCTGTTCCTTCTTTCTGGGTTCCAGCTGCCAATCAGGAGAAAAGAAGAGAACACTACTTTCACTCTTGATACCTTCAATGTCTTTCCAAGGCATGAAAATTCTCTTTTAAATATTCTTCCATTTCCTTGTTGCATTCTCCTGAGATCTAGCTCCGATGAGAATGAGTGGATACTAGTCATCCTACTTTATAAGATTTGGTAGACTCTTTTTGATGTCTCTGACATGCTAGTTTTAATGCTATTTCCCAGCTGGTCTTGCTTAATATGCTTGATATTTCCTGGGGTCAGACTGCTATCCAGCCTCTCAAGATAGACTGCTATCTCCAGCCTGCTCCAAGCAGCAACGAGGGTCCATCCCCCTTCACCTTGATTGTTACTGTGATCTTCTTCCTCAAAGTGGGAAGCTTCTTCACCATGCAGGGACTTAGGACAGGGATGTCAGTCAGCATGTGTTGGCCCAGACTGTTCCCTATCCATCTTCCTCTCTGATTCCAAGATACCTCTCAGCCTGGCCATCTGCTCAAGAAGTTTCAAGAGCAGTGACTACAACAGTGGCCATCTCCAAGCTGGCCGAGGTGACTAAGACATCATGGGAGCCATTATGATGCTCGGAATCTGTCCTGCCAGGACGAAGCCAGGCAAGGGCAGAAAAGAATATGAGAACAGGGGTGACTTCTGCAATGGGGAGACATTTTATGGAGGCGACTAAGAGGATGGAAGAGGCAGTAGCTTCTGTATGGGAAAGAAGGGCAGGAGAAAGCAGGAAGGTGTGGAAAGAAACCTCATTAACTCATAGGGCATGAAGACAGGAATTTGGAAGGAGCCTCCATAAAAGAAGGAAAGGAAAACAGATAAATCTGGTAAAGCTAGAGTCTTGAAAAGAATCACTGCTTGTAAGGCATCAAGGCACCTTTGGGGAGATAATTACTCAGATAAGAGGCAGCCTGAGCCTTATAAAGATGTCTTTTTCCTGGTAAAACAGACACTGGAAACTGGTATTGTCTTGGTAGAAAGGGTGCATTTGATCTGAGTTGAAATTTGTAGGGAAGGGGTAGTTACAGTGGATGATTTAGATGTGTTACTTTGGGTGAAGATGGAAGGAAATCTAGTTTTACAGTACATGGAAAACCAAAACTGCAAGGTAGTCTAGCACAGATCTTGACAATGAAATGGCTTTCAAGGAACTGTTTCTTCACTGTGCAAAGTGTAAAAGCAATGCCATAGGAGACAGATTTATTAAAAAATATGTAGCATGGTTTCTAGAGAGGATATATATTCATTGAGGAGAGGATAGCTCGTGGGATAGTAAAGGATGTTAAAGATTTAGCCTTGCAAACCACTGCCAGAGCTAGCCAGGTTGATATTGTATAGTCAGTAGCCTGAGAGCCTCAATTCTAACCTGATCTTCACATACGTGTGAAACATTCTGAACCTGTGCCTTAAAAAATAGCCCTCAAATGGGCACTTGGGGGCAGTGATTGCTTGTCTGTAAGTGAGGCAGAAACTGTACCTGATTCTCAGTCTGGAATCGTACAAAAGCCACCCTAAGCATATAACCACAATGAGAAGGCAGCATGGGCCAAACCACAAGCTCTCCAAGTCTCAGAAGGCTTCAGTTTTCGGAAATGCATTCATGTTCTGTCATGGCATTGAATTATGAAGTGATTCCTTGGGTTTAACTGGTCCTTCAATTCTGAGGAAAGCATGTGACCATGAAAGGGCTGAAAAAAGGAAGAGGCTGCACTTCCAAGTTTGTCCCTTCCAATTTAGTTATTAGCTACACTCTAGCTTTTTCTGTCTTTTTTTTTTTCTTTTTTTTTTCTTTTCTTTTCAGTCAGAAGACTGAGCTATGAGAAGCCTGCATTAAACATCTGTGCCAGGATCTTCCTCAGAGGATGTTGCGTTGGATGCTTTTGTTCTTTACTCTCTCCATCTGAACAAGCTATTTAATGTCAATGTTTTTAACATCATTTGTTGTTTTTGCTGAGCTCCTATATCTCCTTAAGGCCAGCAAGCACCAAAACGATAGCATCCTTTCATGTATTCCGTGATTTCTCATAAAAGTAACCCCAACAAAGAGGTAGGATGAAGAAGGAGAAGGACTGAAACCTTACTAGCAGTCATCAGAAAGTCCTCTGAAAATTGAATACAGCCAAGGCTGTGTTAGTTCTTTTGCATGATTTTTCCTTTGCATGGGATAAAACGTACTTGGAGTGGTTTCTTCAGGCAGCAATAAGAGGAGGACACAGACAGATGTATGTAGACAGACATAACCCACTCCCCAGCTATAAGTCACCCTAAGACAGCTGGCCTCAAGATAGTTTTGATCCTTAACACCGTCTACCTGGGTAACCGTAATCTTCTGCCCAGGAGAAAATACTTCTTTTTATCTAGTTTTCTTTATCAAAGAGGCCAAGATGGAAGCAGGAAGTGTTCAGCCCTACAACAGAGGGATGACACAAAAGCAGTTGGGGCTTCTTTAAAAATTTGCAAAAAGTCTCTGTAAAAATGTTAGGATTTTATCACAAAGTCTTTTATGGATTATAACATGAAAGTTCAAAAGGACAACTAGGAAAAATGTCAAGCCCCATTCTTGGGAATTAATCTGAGGAGGCAAAAGCAATTCAGTAGGTGATTTCCATGGTCACCCATGCATGAAATAAGTGCCCCCATCAGAAAAAAAGACTTAAAGCATTTTATATTTTAATTTTGTTCCCTTTCTTCTATGCTAAATTGCCCAAACTTTGTAAAACATTAAGGCATTATAAAAAGAAACACAACTGATGAAATCAAAGCACAACACTGGTAGAAAAAAAATTATCTTAAAGATTAAAATTCTGAAATTTCTTTATCCACCTCTTCTGAGATCTCTCTATATTGGGCTTATATGGTGAGATTTTGGAAGAAAGGGGGCTGCAGGTGTGACCACTGTGATGCATACAGCTGGCTAGAAAAAGACCTGCCATTGGCCAAAGCTGAGCCCACCTGCCCAGCTGGTGGCCTCTACGTAATAGAATAGTTCAGATAGGCTAAAAAAGACCATGCAGCATCCATGAGAGAGTGAGAAAATGTGAGAGACGTAACTCTTCAGGCACCAAGGTCAGTGCAGACAAAGGGCAGGAAGTGCTCGAGGCACACAGTAGAAGCTCCCTGCAGCCCAGGAGAGGCCCATGGAAGAGCAGGCTGCCCCTCTGCAGCCGGTGGGCAACAAATGGAGCAGATCTCCACGTGCAGCCATGGAGGAGACCACAGTGCAGCAGTGGATGAGGCCTGAAGGAGGCACAGCCTATGGACACCTGCACAGGAGCATGTTTTCTGGCAGAACAGCATCCTATAGAGGATCCATGCTGGAACAGTCCATTCCTCAAAGTCTGCACCCTTGGTATGGACCCATGCTACACCAGTTCATGAAGGACTGTATCCCATGGAATGGAGCCCACCTTGAAGCAGGGGAATAGTGTGGAGAAGGAGCAGCAGATACCAAATGTTATGGACTGACTGCAGCCCACATTCACTATTCGGTTGCACCACTCAGGGTGGGAGAAGTGGTAGAACAGCTGGAAGTGAGAGAGTGAAGTTGAGCCTGGAAAGAAGGTGGATATGGGGAAGGTGCTTTTAGTTTTCCTTTTGTTTCTTGTTATCCTGTTCTGCTATTAAATGGCAGTAAATGAAATTAATCTTCTCCAAGCTGAATCAGTTTTGCATGTGATAGGAACTGGTGAGCGATCTTCCTATCCTTGACCCACAAGCTCTGTCATCTCACTTTCTCCTCCTCTCTCAATAAGGAGCGAAAGTGAGAAAGAGGCTGGGTGGGGGGCTGTGAGTTGGCCAAGTTAACTTACCATGCTTGCTTTCACAATTATTTAAGAAAGAGCTAATTAAATCTATTAATGTAAAACAAAACTCTTTGGTGACATTATATTAAACTTGCCATATTTCATGCACAAATCAAGACTGCAGATTTTATGCATAATTAATTTTTTTAATTCTCCCATTAATAGCCCTCTTGGTTCATCAGCCAAGCAAAGGAGCACATATTGTTTCACAGGAAATCCTGTAGAAAAAAGGCTAGAGAAACTCATTCTTTCTGCGTCTTCCTGACATGAGTCCTTACGAGCTTTCTGTTATCAAGCAGATAGCTAACAGGAGAGTAGCTGGAAGTGTCCCATTTCACTTCAGGGGGTGCCAAAAAGGCAGAAGTGAAGAACATTTCCATCAGGAGGGCTGAAGGGCCTGTCTCCTCCTGCACCAGTACTCTGATGATGATTTTTAGAAACAGATCCAAATGGAGAGATCTACAGAGATAGTCAAACATCTCATACAAATACTGTTATTTTCCACGGGCTTTTCAGTAAACTGGAATAGGAGCCCTGCTTATTTACCTTGGTAATTCTAAGGGCTATCATTCTTGCAAGGTGAATTTTATTTTATTTTACCTTTATAATTTCTTAATGACATAAGAAAATTAACACTTCCTTTGGTCAATTAGTTCAGCACGTTCCTCATCAGGGAAATGGAAGGCCGAGTCTAATCTCAGTAAATTCAATAGAGGCTGATATCACTGGGATTGATGCTGAATCTATGTACATGTTGCCAGAGGCAGATCTGGAAAATGAATAGAAAAGCATGTAAAGTTTGGTAGGTATTTGGCTACCATCCATCAGTACTTGATAGTAAACCAAAAAGAATAAAAGAAATTATGATTCTGAAGTAATCCTGTTTTTTGTTGTTGTTGTTGTTTTTTATATAAAAGAAAAGCAGATGCATAATTAATAATCCATAATTCAGAATTAAGAATCTATGATACCTTTGTCTGAAAATGCTAGTAAAGTTCTGGATTCCATCACAGTTCTGCATTGTCCCAATCAGGTCATTTATCTTTCTGCATTGTGAGATTAACTTTTCTCAATTAATGCTAATATCAGTTCTTTTTGTTCTAATCAGACTCTTCCAAAAGAGCAATAAGCAGTGTAGAATTAGTATTCATAAGAAAAAAAGAAAAACAAGCATATTATGCCTGCTGGGTTTTCGCTGTTAGTGTTCCACTTCCACCTACACTATTAATAAGGCTCTGGGTGAAACTGGTTTCTTTGATGATGGAAAAAAATAGCAATGTACTTCTAACAGAATTTTTTTCCATGTAGAAACTGTTATAAGCAGAACAATTGTGTGGATGCAATGAAAGGCAAATGTCAGAGTCTGAATCTCTTCCTCTCAAATCATTTAACATTGACAGTGCCAATGCAAATAGTCATCCAAGAAAAGTAGAAATTGCAAAATAAAATGCCTACCACAGTAGTCAAAAAGCCTTAACTTTATAGTATGTCAGCTGCGTGGAGATCGAAGATAAAAGTGTCCAGAGGAGCACAGATTATGCAGCATGAGGGCCACCTCACATTCAAGTTCCCCCCTTTCCCCTCTGCCTCAACCAGAAGCTAAAGAAGCTGTTCTGAGTGCATTATGGCCAATTTCTAGTTCTGGCTTTGTCTGTCACAAAATGTGTGAATTTAATCCCTTACAGGTGGCAAAGGTTTGTTGACTGAAGACAGCTTTGAGGAACAGAGCACTTAGCAGTTTTGTATGTTGATGTTTCATGCCTGGATAGAGAAGGGATGATAAAACCTCCACAAGGTTGGGTTTTACACACTGGATAAAAAGCACTAGAGAGGTTTCATTATTACTGCTCTTCAAAAGCTCTCTGTAGTGCAGCCTCACTGAATGTGATGCATTCAAGTCATCAGGAATGAAGAGTTGTGGTATTTTCACATAGGGTAAGGCTATGAAACAGGAAATGAGTAAAATGAAAGGCTACTGAGATATCTCTCTGTAGCTGAGAGGGATCCAATTCAACCTTATCGGACTATTGCAAGCAGAAGGTGCTTGAGAGAGTGCGTGCCAGGTACACAGTAGTGTCCTTAAGCCTACAGAAAGGAAAGGGCATAGGTTAAGGCTGTGAATCAGGACAAAGCCCACTCCAACCATAGAGTAGTCATACTCAGGCAGGATATTGTCTCCCCTTTGCTGATCAGCAGTGTATCTCAGAGCTTTCCAGGCTGGATATCCTCTTATTGCAGTGATCAAGGGAGAGTCCAAAATACTCATGTGGCTCATGCCCATCCTCTTCTGAATCCCATTTCTTTCTCTCTCAAAAAATGGAGGAAAAAAAGAAAAACAAAAACAAGAATTGTTTCAGAAAGCTAAGACCAGTGCATATTTTCTCCAGAGAACATAACTGCTTGCAGATCACAGGCTAAAGCATGGTGATGGTTTGTGAACAATGCTGTCTGTTGACCACTGCTACTCAGAGTATTTTCAGTGTGCCATAGGGTCTCCCAGTCCAGAAGAATACCCCACCTATGTGTCTTCATATTACGGATGACACTTTGGGTGGAGGCAGCAAGTGGCCTTGAATGCATGAATGGAATTTTCAGGACCTTGTTATCAAGGTAGAAACGTGTCAACTTCCCACAAGCAGCTGCTGCCTCCCAGAAATTTTGAGGAACTTTATTTTTTTCCTGCAGAGTTCTGTTCCCAGTGTAACCCTCAGACTACTGTAACCTACTTGTGATTGAACATTTTCCCATAATGGGCTGCAGTCTGGCTTTTTGCTATTATCTGGAGAAATTAACTCTTTAATAGAGATGTTACTACCAGTACAATCCTGGGACTGAAGCTCTATAAATGAGATCTTTGAGAGGGGTATAGCATTCAGTAATGCTACAGATGAGAACAGATGAAGCATATAGACAATATATTATTAATCTGTTGCAGAAACTGCACTACATAAAAGCCAGATCACTTTTGGTCAGTGCCAGAAGTATCTCTAAATAAAGTAATATGAACAATCCTAGATCCACTGTGCCTCTTTTTAAAAGCACATGTGTTTATTTTTCTTTCAAGCTTTAGAGTAGTAGAAGGTTTTGGAAACACAGAACAGCCTGGTGCAAGCACAGAGTCATATTCAGGCAAACCAGAGCACAGCCAAAGGCAATTTCAGAGGATTGCAGGTTTGATTAACTGGTTTGATAGCATTCTCTTCTGGAATGAACTAACTCCATCCTTATATATATATAAACACGTAGACATATATGTGGCATATAAATATAGCCACAGTGCTGTGGCTTACTATCAAACTACGAAACAGGTGTTCATAGTTCGGAGCACAATGACTGATGAAACAAAATCAGATGCATGCCTTGGTATTCTGTTTGGTGGTGTCTGAGACATTTCCTATCAAGAGTGCACATTGTGTCAAATGCATCCTGCAAGAAGCACATGGCAGGGAAGACTGGCATTCCTCTCCTTTGTCAAAGTTTTGGACCTGTCTGCCGCAGATGTATGTGTTACTTGGTGCCTGCCTTAAAAGAAATATGACATTTTTATATCCTCTCTATACTACCAGTGCATATGGCAAACATACTGCAGACAGTTACCTTTTCCATAAAACGTTTTCCAGATGTATCATCTCTACCACTCTGATATTAGTTCTGAGTCCTCATTGCTCTGCCTCAAATTAAATCCTCAGAGTATTAACTGCTGTCAGCACTTTGCAAAGTTGGATTTATCATAACTTTTGTAGGAAGCAGACACATATCCTATGCTAAGTAGACAATTTCCTGTTGAGAGACTAAACATAGCAGGAAAATAGGAGGACCCACAAAAACCTAACAAAATTACCTCCTTCAGAAAAACTAGATGGAAATATTTAGGGAAGCACACTACAAAATAAGACATGTAATTACAGTCATCCAGGTAGGGTCTGTTGGTTTTCTTTTGAATGCATTTGAGGGCTGACCCCGTGAGTTGGCCCCAGAAGAGAGCTTTCCATCTGTATCCTCATCTCTGGCTTCTCAGGCACTGCTGGAGCTGCAGTAACCTCCATGATGCAGAGCTGGAGACCCACCACCAGCCTGGGCTCTGTGGCATCCATTTCTGAGGAGCTTGAAGAGCCATGAGCTTAGGTGTCGAGGCTGCTCCATCCAGCTCTAAAGGCAAGTTTTACACTTCAGTTAGTGCTTGGGAGGTTTGGCCACCCCTTCCTCACTGCTCAGCTGATCATCCCTTGGCACTGGGCGCAAGGATGGGAGTTTGCTCTCCCTCAAAGGCATGATCCCATTGCAAACTGTTGACAGTGAGATACTGCATGTGTGCTGCCCACCAAGAGCAAAACAGAAGGAGCTCTTCTCTGAAGAGAGAGGGCTGTATTCTGCCTGGGTAGAGAAGGGAGAAGGGAGCAGGAAAGCCAGATCTCTTGTTGGGAGGCCTCCTCCGCCCTGGTTTGGGATGACATTTTAAGGGTTTCTGTCCACATGTGAGGCTGGACAGTGTACATATGATGGTGTGTTGGCATGGATTCCATGACACTCTGTTGAGCTGCTAGGGAGGTGGACAAGTTTACTAAAGGATGTTCCTGAATGCTGCTTTAAGGTCAGGGACCAATGGGATCCTCCTCAAGGGCATGGCTGTTGCTGGTACTAAGGGGAAGGAGGCAGAAATTTGACACTGTTTATTTGTACATGGGCTTTTTTTCGGTTCAAAGACTTTTGTTGTACCACCCTTCTACTCCCCCACTGAATCTGTTACCTCTCGCTATTAAGCAGTGTCAGTCATGGGATCTAAGGCCATCTTATTTCTTGCCAACGTAGTGCTATTGCTGTCTGAATTTTCTAAAGGAATTAACACTTCAGGCGTCAAATCATGAAATCATTGTAATAGGCAAACATTATCTGCATTCAGGTCACATCTCTGAAGGTCTAACATTGATTTTAAATTCTGCAGCCCCGCTCAGGCCCTAGCAGGCTTAGAGCTGCCAAATCTGCTGTCAGCTACCTTCAGAGACACACATGGCTGCAGTGGTGGGACTGTCCAGAGGGAGGAGGACAGGACAGGGTTGTCACAGGAACAGAGCAGATAGCTCCCAGCTCTCAGCAAATAACTTCATTGTCCAGAACTAAAATCTCCTTTCATACATCAGCGTGCCATATGAATGTACTCTGTGACTATGAAAAGATACTAATAAAACAAATATGGAAACCCTTCTAATAGAAATGCTCATCAATGGGGTTTTTCCATAATATCTTTGCTGATGAAAAGTTGCTCACTTGAGTGCATTTGTTTTCTCCAGAACAAAGTGAGGCTTGGGGATGGGTGAGACATTTTTTGTTTTTGTTTCTCCCCAAGGGAGAAAGAAATTATGCAGTAATGAAGGTAGCCACAAGTGTTGAGGCTACTCTGCATCCGGAGGCTAAGCCATTAACAACACTTTGCACCACAGATAATTTGAGTTCTCTTATTTAAAAGCCAAATAGTCATCTTCATTTATGTAGATGCAGAAAATATTCTAAAGGAGCATTTGAGTTTTTGTGTAGCCAGAAACAAATACTGGATCCCCGTAGGTACAAAAATCTTAAGTTTTTAAGTGCCATTAGAATTCACCTTGTTTTGCCTTCCCTTTTCTCATTTTTTTCCTTTGTTTTTCCTTGGAAGTATCAAGAGAGAATACATCGCTGCAAGTGAAATAGCTTTGATCCAGGATTTCTCCATGCTCTGAAATTGCAGTTCTGTATACCCAAGTGACAGCTAGGTAGGGGTTTCAAACAACCACGTACTTAATGAGCACTTCTTCATTAAACTTACTGCAGGAAGGGCTTGAAGTTCATCTTGTTCTGCTGTCCTTCACAGATGAGGATCTGTAATTACCACTTGAATGCTGTTTGTTTTTTGACTTTTTAAAAAAAGTTATCAGTGATGGTCTAGAAAAAAATGAATATAGTTTTATGATTGTGTTTTATAATTCACACGCAATATACGCGCCCGTTTTAGAAGTGATGGAAAGAAGGTGTGGAAGAAAACTCTGGTTATGAACAGGAACTGGTATGCTCAAGAAATATACTGTCTCTGTGTCAATAAACTTTGAAGGCATATCCAAACTAAATCTTCTCACCTGTAATTGCTGTTCCCTTGTTATTGCACAAACAGCTGTTGAGAAGTAAAGACAGAAGTTTCCAAATATCTTTTTTACAGCCCTTCCACTGCCAGAGCCAGCCGCCACATGGAAGACTGGTTCCAAATCACCTGTGATCAGTTCTGCAAAGAGCAGATTTTGCATTATTTTCTCCTTTTCTGTTCTCTTATGTCACAGTCCTTTATACAGCATGTACAGCATTGGGTGACAGTAGAACACACGTACCAAAAGTCTTGGTGTAAAGAATTGCCTGAGGTTCACTGCAGCTCTCTTCCATCTTATGTTGCTGAAGTTCCTCCAGCCTAAACATACCTGGGTAGCTGCAACCCCTGTTGCAGTAGAACAGGATGCTGTGAACTGACTATGCCTGCATTTTATTTCAGATAGCAATGGTACTCCCCTGGTATTTAGCATCTGAAGACAAAGTTGAGCACAGCTCAGCCATTCAAGACTGTACAAGCATTTTATACTTTTAGCTTTTCTTCCAGGAAATTCTGTGGTACAAAGGGAGCAGTTCTGCTTAGGTGAGTCACTGGACACATTCCTATGGGCCAAGCCATGCGTGGGATTTCAGCTAAAAGGCACTTTTATGGGAAATATGGAATGTGACAACTGTTTGCACTGGCAGTTTCTTCTCAGACATGGGGCCATGTTTTCCTGAGGGTGTATGAGCTCCTAAGCACTTCCTGGAAAGTGAGAAATTTCCTGGAAATTTTTGCCTCTTTGGGCATACATCTGCTTACCATATCTATAGCTTGCAAAACTTGACTTTGGAGCCATGGGCACTTGCTTGTTTCTGTCTCTTTTTCATGCCCCTTCTTATTAACATTTTCGACAGGTTTAGGTTTTTCCCTTAGGAGAGCTAGCAAGAAATGAGTAAATGCTTATGTTGCTGCTTTTCATCTATTTATTTTGCCTGTTTGTTTTTGCTCTTTGGAGACACTGTGATGCATAAATAAGCTATGACCTGTCATAACAGAGGGAGGAAATGGGAGACGGTGCGTGGAAAATGTTCTCTAGTTTTCCTCCTTTAATTTTGGTAATGACATCATTCTAAATGATCAGGCTTTGCCCTGGAATTGAGTTTGCTGTATTTTCTTTTAATCATCCCAGGTGTATACGCTCACAGTAAATCTGAAAACAATTTGGGATACTTATCTTTAAGTCTTTCAAGGTCTATATTATACCCCATTTAAACAACCAATTAATGTTTAATTTCATTGTAGTTTTCCGATACAAGGCAATCACTGTCTCCTGCAGTGCCGATAAGAACTGCAGCAACAAAGGCTAAGACTCCAAGTAATAATTTGAAGGCAGAGAAAGGAGGTGAAAATGAAAGATTTACCCCCTTTGAAATCAAGCAATTATAAGCCTGCAGTGGCCATTTCCTGCTGCGACAACTGCTGGTTAAAAAATGAGAGATATCCTTAGCATATAGGCTTCACTGTCACTTGGGGGTGAAATAATTTTTATTGGTTTTATGTAATTTTTTCTTAGGATTTTTTTTTTTCTCTTGGTTGTTGGCAGGTTTTTGGGGTTGTTTCTTTATTGTTTTTTTTTGTTTGTTTGTTTTGTTTTTGTTTTTGTTTTTTTTTTACTTTGGTTGTGGAGTTGATGGACAATTTTCTTTGGTCATATTAAGGCAGAACAAGTAGCAGCAACTGTAACAGACTCAAAAGCAGTAGAAGTTTCCCCGGTGCTTCCCAGTTTGCTTTAGTTCTGACCTGTAAGTATCCTTTGCTGTAGAGGGAATGCCTTTGAAAAGCCATATAGACCCTTCCTTGAGTGTATCTGCAACAGAAGCTCAGCTATCAAGCTTCTAGCACTTGCAGTTAAGCAGAGTGTCTGGTATGTGATGATTTCATGACATAGATCCTTATCAGGGAGAAGCTAAGCTGAAAATCACTTATTTCATTTCACACAAGACAGGGAATGGAGGCAGGGCTGGAAATAAAGCACTGTAGCTAAATTCAGAAAATTCAAATGGGAACAGCTTTGCTGACTTCACCAGAGTCTGGCTTCTGATTACAGTATTTGAACCAGACTTCTCCACCTGCTTAACACTTAGGACTCTCCTTAGAGTCCTAAGTCAGGATTTTACTAATTAAGACTACATGCCTATATATGCTAGTGTACACATCAGTGTAGTTAAAAGTTTAATTTTTTCTATTATAATGTGTTTTTAACAGTAACAGTTAAAAATAAATAGGAGAGAGGGAGAGACCAGAGATTGGAAGCATAACGTGCACAGGACATCTGCAGATACTCTCATGACACACACATAATAAATTAAAAAAGCCCAAATCTTTGGAGGTTTGACAGCATAGCTGCAAAGAAATTACTACAATTTCAATACTAGCTGTTTTCAGTGTATTAAGGATTGCTTGTCTATGTGTTTCCACAGTGATGTTTATGGAACTAGCCTCTTTTTTTTTTTTTTTTTT